>CAIGQV010016298.1:7742328-7752486 GCA_903798115.1 Danio jaintianensis | reverse complement strand
GTGTGTGTGTGTGTGTGTGTGTGTGTGTGTGTGTGTGTGTGTGTGTGTGTGTGTGTGTGTGTGTGTGAGAGAGAGAGAGAGAGAGAGAGAGAGAGAGCAGGCAGTGACATCAGATCAGAGCTCATTAATATTCATTTACTCTTCCAAATATGGTCAAAATGGAACTTGTTGTTTTTATTGGTCATTTCTGTGTTTATTTCTGTGTATGTAACCATTTCTGAAGATTTTTATCATTTTGTTTTACTTACCTAAGGGGTGAGAGTTTATTTTAATATTTACATTCATGAGAATAACAAAGACGCTCGCCCTTGTTGGGGTTTGTTACATTCTACTCATTGTGAACAGTAATTCAATAAGCTCATTTAATCCCATTCATGTTGTTAGCAAAAATGCATGGATGCGCAAAATGATTAGTGAAGTAGGTCATGAGACTTTCAGATGTAGGCCAATCTTCGAAAATGTATAGTGGGGGAAACAAATCTCTAAATAGCTCTTTTCAATAGCTTACTCACAACTGTCTTGTTTATTTATAAATACTGGGTTATTTACATTTCTAAAGAGCCCAGAATGTTGGATACATGAGTTTTGAAGATCCCTGCATCATCAAATTATGAGCAAACCCAGATTCATATGGAAATATTCTTGCGCATGTACTGTAAACATCATTTCTATTCCATATGCAAGCTCACTGTCATGTTGTTTAAACAAATCCGCTGTCATGCAGACAGAAATATCTAGTTGTCCTGAGTTCAGCTCAGTGTGAGAGGATCCTCATGTTTGTGTATCTCAAATAAGGCCACAGCTGGTACGGTGTGCATCTGTGATGATGATGTGCCTAGTTGCACTTTCAGCAACACTAAGTCTAATTTCAGCCACAGCCTCTGACCGTGAAAGAAAACATTTTTTTTTTTAGCTGTTTTGTTTTTATCATTCAGATGCTCTGCTGGGCCGCAGGCTGACAGAGCCAGGTTATACTTCTGCGTTAAGTGCGTGAGGATGGATCGCATAACCTTTGTCCCAAAAATGACCCAATTTCACTAAACCTCTTCAATAAAGCAACACAATCTAATTCCAATCCTCAAATTTTACATGAATATGCTAAATGCTAATGCTAAAAGTACCTGCATAAGTGTACAATTTGCAAAAGTGTCGATTTTGTGATTCACAAGTGTTTTCTGTTTATTTACAGTTGTGGACTGCATTATGGGATGTTGATCTCTGCTCTGTCGACTTTTGATGATGAAAATTCAACTCTACCGTTTAACAAAGTGACTTTTATTGATATTTTAGTAGTTTGAAATAATATAATGTATAAGCAATATTATAGAGAAATAAGTCTTTAAAATAACAGAAAATGTACCGGCAGTTTATTACAAGGTTTTTGTAGTGTAACATACAACGCCAACAAAGACAATATATCTCTTTAAGTCACTTTTTCAAACTGTTAAAGGTTGTTGGAAGAAAGATCAATGTCCCATAATGCAATTCATTCATTCATTCATTTTCTTTTCGGCTTAGTCCCTTTATTAATCAGGGGTCGCTACAGCGGAATGAACCACCAACTTATCCAGCATATGTTTTATGCAGCGGATGCCCTTCCAGCTGCAACCCATCACTGGGAAAATAATGCAATTCATTCATTCATTTTCTTTTCGGCTTAGTCCCTTTATTAATCTGGGGTCGCCACAGCGGAATGAACCGCCAACTTATCCAGCATATGTTTTTACGCAGCGGATGCCCTTCCAGCTGCAACCCATCACTGGGAAACACACTCATTCACACACATAGACTACGGACAATTTAGCCTACCCAATTCACCTATACCACATGTTTTTGGACTGTGGGGGAAACCGGAGCACCCGGAGGAAACCCACGCGAACACGGGGAGAACATGCAAACTCCACACAGAAACGCCAACTGACCCAGCCGAGGCTCGAACCAGCGACCTTCTTGCTGTGAGGCGAACGTGCTACCCACTGCGCCACCGTGACGCCCATAATGCAATTCAAAAAGCATAAATAAGAAAAAAAATAAAACCATGAATCACAAAAGATGGAGTGCTACTCATTTTCAGATATTTATGTATAACTGCACAGCTATACGTGCAAGGCATGTGCCGTGGGTTATGGTGATCACTTGAGAATAACAGAAGAATAATTCACCCTTAAATGTTTACAGCCTTTGTGGAAATATGAAAATAAAAAAATTATTCATTTTTTTCTAATGTTGGGATCATTTTAGAAAAAGTAAAAAAAAGTTACTTTTAGTAACATTTTTAATAGTTTATTCTGGGCTAGTGTTGTATGTTACACTCTCAGAAATAAAGGTACTCGAGCTGTCAGTGGGGTGGTACCTTTTCAAAAGGTACGCATTTGTATTTGAAGGGTCCAAATTGGTACCTCAAAAGTATATATTAGTACCAAAATGTTTTAAGCGGAACACTTTTGTACTTTTTAGGTACTAGTATGTACCCTTGAGGTATTAATGTGAACCTTTTAGGTACAAATTTGTACCTTTTAAAAAGGTACCATCCCAGTGACAGCTTGCGTACATTTCGCGTACATTTCTGAGAGTGTACAGTACAAAAACCTTGTAATAAACTGCCAGTACATTTTCTCTTATTTTACCAACACAATCTCACAGCAATTTGTAACTTTTTGATTTAGTGGCTAATTTGTATGAATTCGTACAATCTCATTTGTACAATTTAGTACGATTTGCTCATCCCCCAATGACGGTTGGGTTTAGGGGCGGGGTTGGGTGCCACGCCTCCTTTTTAAAATCTTACATTTTCGTAAGACTGAACTAGTAAGAATTAATATGAATTAGCCACTAAACTGACGAAACGTATAAATACTTATGTTTCCTTGTGAGATCAGGCTGTATTTTACACACTCATTTCTCTATATTTTATTTCTTATACATTATATTATTTCAAACTACTAAAATATCAATAAAAGTCACTTTGGTAAACTGCAGAGTTGAATTTTCAACATCAAAAGTCGACAGAGCAAAGATCAACATCCCATAATGCAATTCACAGCCGTAAATAAACACTTGTGAATCACAAAATACAGAAGCTGTTAATTAACAGATATTTTATACAGTGTATAAATGCACAGCTATTATTCAGCCTTTACGTCACAACTGACAGTTTAGGTAAAAGCTTTTCCTGATTCTTTTCCCTTGCATTTCCCTGCCAGTTCTTTTCCACTAAGTTCGAGAGTCGTCTCATCTAAAAAATCTCAACGATTAATGTATTCACAAAAAGAATAATCCAACACTCTTGCTTTTTAAAAATTCAGGAAGCGAAGACAATCGGAAAGACCAGCATGAGGGCCGTCGTAGATCCCTGCGGTGCGCTGACAAAGACGAAGCGCCAGACTTCTGCTGACTGTCATTTCACAGCCGGTGGAGGTAATCCAAGATCCATCATGGAGATGCTTTGATGTGATGCTGATTGATGACTGTAGCATGCCACGACACGCCGAGGAACGACCCCCAGATGCGGTGGGCTTTTGACCGAAAGTCCCATGCCACTCTGTCAAGGAGTGATCCATCCATGGGGGCTTCTAGCCGGTGCTGTACCTAAATGAAATTCAGTTTGAAAGTGATAGGGGCTTGTGCAATTGGATTTAGGTCTAGGGGAATGACAGCAAGACGATAGAGTGGAAAAAGAAAGACCCAGAAACCAGAAATCCACAGCCCGCCAAGAGTAAAAGAAGACTCTTGTGCTTGTTAAAGGGATAGTTCACCAATGTAAATTTACCTATTTACTCACCCTCAAGTGGTTTCAAACATTTAAGAGTTTGTTTCTGCTGCTGAACACAAATTAAGATAATTTGAAGAAAGCTGACAGCCTGTAACCATTGACATCCATAGTAGGAGCTATAAATACTATCAATGGTTACAGGTTTTATGCTTTATTTAAAATATCTTCTTTTGTGTTCAACAGAAGGATGAACAGGATTGGAACAAGTAAAGTGTGAGTAAATTCAATTCAATTCAATTTATCTTTATTTCTATAGCGCTTTTACAATGTAGATTGTGTCAAAGCAGCTTAACATAGAAGTTCTAGTAAATTGAAAATGTGCCAGTCCAGTTTTCAGAGTGGAATTCCAGTTCAGTTCAGTTCAGTGTGGTTTAATTTTCGCTGCTGAAAGTCCAAACACTGAAAAGCAAATCCATCGATGCGCAGCTCCACAAGTCCCAAACCAAGCAAACCAGTGGCGACAGTGGCGAGGAACAAAACTTCATCAATTGACGAAAGTGAAGGAAAAAACATCGAGAGAAACCAGGCTCAGTTGGACACGACCATTTCTCCTCTGGCCAAACTTCCTGTGTAGAGCTGCAGTCTAGGCGTCGGAGGCTGGAGAGCGCTGGACTTCCATCGTGGAGAAGCTTCAGGTTTGAGTAGGTCACCAGCAAGGGTTCAGGCTGGCCCACGGGATCAATGCGGAGACTCGCCTGTCACTGGGGTCGGTAACACTTTATTTTGATAGTCCATTTGAGTATTAGTAGACTTTCTGCTTAATATCTGTTGATACTGCTCCTTCAACAGACATTTAACTGACTATAAGAATCTTAGCAAGTACATGTCAACTTACATTAACCCTAACCCCAACTCTAACCCCAACCTAACAGTCTACTTATAATCAAATGATAATTAGTTGGCATGTAGATGCAATGTAACTTAAATTCAACAAACAGACCATCAAAATAAAGTGTCTCCACTCCTCCATGATAGCCACAGCATCTGCTCAGGATATGGCCTGGTCTAGGATTATGGAGACCTCAGAATAATAAAAAACAGACTACCATAAACTAAACTAAATGATGAAAGAATGTTTAGTTTTGGATGAACTATGACTTTAAGCATACAGTAAAAAAAACAAACAAACAAAAAAACTGTATTATTATTGTAATTTTCTGTTTTACTTAACATGTATTTGTGATGACAAAGGTGAATTTTCAGCATCACTTCACACGTGTCACATGATTGTTCAGACATCTTTCTAATATGCTGCTCGGTATGTTTCTTGATCGCTATCAATTAAACAACAGTTACATTTGTTATTTAAATCTGATTGGCTGAGAGGTCTAGCCATCAAATTTTACAAATACTACTGCATTTATGTCAGAGAATGGAGTTATAAAAGGGGACCTAGCACGCCTTACACAAGATGTAGTATACTTTGCTGTCCCCAGAATGTCTCTTTAAAGTAGTGAACACATCAGTAGTAAAATGAACATATCACTGTATGCATTATACAGTACCATGTTGTACTGTAGATGGCCAAGTTTGATTGGAAGCAAAAACTGAAGAACAATATTTGTGTGTGTGTATCTTTAAATGAAAATGAGCTCCTGCTCCCGCCTCCTTTCCAAAAGAGGGCGGACCCTTTATAACAATTTACAACCAAAACATAATAATAATAATAATAATAATAATAATTCATTCAATCATTTTCTTTTCGGCTTAGTCTCTTTATTAATCTGGGGTCGCCACAGCGGAATGAACCACCAACTTATCCAGCATATGTTTTACGCAGCGGATGCCCTTCCGGCTGCAACCATCACTGGGAAACATCCATACAAACACTCATTCACACACATACACTACGGACAATTTAGCCTACCCAATTCACCTGTACCGCATGTCTTTGGACTTGTGGGGGAAACCGGAGCACCCGGAGGAAACCCACGCAAACAGGGGGAGAACATGCAAACTCCACACAGAAACGCCAACTGACCCAGCCGAGGCTCGAACCAGCGACCTTCTTGCTGTGAGGCGAACGTGCTACCCACTGCGCCACCGTGATGCCCCAATAATAATAATAATAATAATAATAATAATAATAATAATAATGGGGCAGCGCGGTGGTGCAGTGGGTAGCTCTGTCGCCTCACAGCAAGAAGGTCGCTGGTTCAAGCCTCGGCTGGGTCAGCTGGCATTTCTGTGTGGAGTTTGTATGTTCTCCCCGTGTTCGCATGGGTTTCCTCCGGGTGCTCCACAAGTCCAAAGACATGAATTGGGTAAGCTAAATTAACCGTAGTGTATGTGTGGGAATGGGAGTGTATGGGTGTTTCCCAGTGCTGGGTTGCAGCTGGAAGGTCATCGGCTGCGTAAAACATGTGCTGGATAAGTTGGCTGTTCATTCCGCTGTGGCGACCCTTAGATTAATAAAGGGACTAAGCCGAAAAGAAAATGAATGAATGAATAATAATAATAATAGTAATAATTTTGTTCGTTCTCCATTTTGTAAAAACCAACCAAACAATGCTTGACTATTGTTGTCATGAAGAAAAAAATACCCATAACCATTAAAAGGATAATACAGAAAATGTATTCCTTTTCTTAGTGGATATTCAAGCTAACATTTTATTATGAGTATGTGACTGATCTGAATAAATGCTGTATGTATAATCACACTCAGTTGATACCTCTGAAGAATCTACCTAAGCATCTGAGAATCCTTGTAGCAAACTTATGTGTGTGTTGTTTCAAGAAAGCAACCATTAATTTGTGTTGTGTTTTAATTTTCATTTGTTTATATTCATTTATTCTTTATTTAATTATGTAATTTAATCATATGATCATTAGTCATTTATATAATTATCATTATATCATTTTATTGATTATTAGTTAATGATTTGATTATTATTATTTGTCATTTTATTAGGTTTTTATATTTTATTATTACCATTTTCCTATAATTATTGCTTTATTATTATTTCATTTTTCCATATTGTTATAATCTTATGTGGATTCGAGCGACACTTATTGTTTTCATGAGTAAGCGATAAGAGAATGTCTCCATTTTAAGGTCTGTATTGTCTCTGGACAATGTTGTGAAGCAGTCATTTTCCATTGCTGTTGCTTGTGGTATAATACACATAATATACAAGCATTATTATGAGCTTGAATCATACGCAACTAAGATTATTCAATAAACTCTGCTCTTTCTTTATCATCATTACTTCGTCTCCTGCTCCTCTCTAGCTTTCTCAGTCAACTCCTATATTGATAGGAGACTGTTATACAGTTGAATACTGGTTAACAGGTTTGAGTGTTGGGCGGCTCTGCTGGCTTGTTGTTTGGATACCCAGAGAAACAGACATTTTCTTACAGGATCTGACGTTCGGGGCTAGATCTTATTTATCTGTCATAGAGAGTGTGTTCTAAAACCTCTCTCATAATAATAAAATGCTTTTAAAATTAGCAACAGAGGCTTTTGCTCATCTGTTCAACTTGGGATTTGAATCCATGTTTCTTAATCAAAAGGGCTTTTAAGACACTCTGTGGTTGTTCTTTAATACAGACTGTTGTGTACATTTGACCAGTAGCCAAAACAAGTAGAGTCCATGCCACACTGTAATAAAAATGCAGGGTTTCACACAATTATTTCATGTTGTCCCAACACAAATCGATTAAGTTAACTTAACAAATTGCAGTCGATTAAACATAAATTCATTAAGTTGGCCCAAAAAATTTTAAGAATTGTCAATAAGTAGTTTGAACAAGCAACATTTTTCTTAATTGCATGAGTTGATAGGTAAACATATAAGAGCTAAAGCTGAATATAGCATGCAACATGAAGGCTTTTCTTCTCCATCTGTGCTCGGCATGACTGTGGTGGACTCCTCTCCTCGTCCGGGTTCTCCCACGGGATTAATTTATGGTGCCGGCCGAGCAGCATCCCGCATTTGAGCCTGACAACCCACGCACTGCTGGCCAGTCTGCCTGCTGTCTGTCATATCTCCAGCATCATGCACATATACCTCGCCTTCAGCCCTGCAGCGCTTCTTCTCCCGCTGCATTCGCTCAGTATAAAGCTGGAGGAATATTATTGGACATTTGTCTTCGATATCTGCTGTGGAAAATGCAGACCAGGGAATCTCAGAGGATTGGACCATCAGAGCACCAACCGCTTCATAGTGTCACCAAAAAAGCTGATACAGTTGAAGTCAGAATTATTAACCCTCCTGAATATTTTCCCCAACTTCTGTTTAAGGGAGAGAAGATTTTTTCAACACATTTGTAACCATAATAGTTTTAATAACTCATTTCTAATAACTGATTTCTTTTATCTTTGCCATGATGACAGTACATCATATTTGACTAGATATTTTTCAAGATACTAGTATTCAGCTTAAAGTGACATTTAAAGGCTTAACTAGGTTAATTAGGTTAATTAGGCAAGTTAGAGTAATTAGGTAAGTCATTGTATAACGACAGTTTGTTCCGTATCGAAAACATTTAAATATTGCTTAAAGGGGCTAACAATATTGACCCTAAAATTTAAAACTGCTTTTATTCTAGCCGAAATAAAACACATAAGACTTTCTCCAGAAGAAAAAATATTACTGGAAATACTGTGAAAAATTCCTTGCTTTGTTAAACATAATTTGGGAAATATTTAAAAAAGAAAATAAAAATCACAGGAGGGCTAATAATTTTGACTTCAACTGCATGTCATGTTTCCTTGACTTAGCCATAGGGTTGAAATCATAATGTAAAAAAATAATAATAATAAAAGTCATGTTTGGTTAGCTTTCTTTCTTTTGGGTCCTTGTCCATTTCATTCTCCTGCATAATTATTTGTTACAGAGTAAATAGTTTTGGCTGAAAGTAACATTTTATAAGTATATAGTATTTAATCAGGTGATTCTGATGACGTGCATAATTCAGATGGAGAGCAGAAAGTAAAAAAACTGAATGAAAGACATCGAGGAAAGTCCATATTTTTGTGATTTATACCATATTTCGAAAGCGATAAATACAAAATAACCATATGTTGGACATGCTATGAAGTGAACCGAACCGAGTTTTCTACTGTACTAAAATATTTGCCTGCCGTAGATATTGTAAGCTACTTAGCTTGTAAATACTAAAGTGTTTTTGAACCATACTATAGTCAATTACTTGAATTAAACTGTTGTAGTAATTATATGGTTGCTGTGGTAGCTATAATGATGTACAAATTATCCAACAGGCTACTGTACAGTTTTCTACACGTCATGATTTTGCCAAGTACGATGCGATTCTGGATTAAGATCTATGTTGATACTGGAACATCATTTTTGTTCGAAAATGTAATCCATACCTATTCCCCAACTATAACTGTAAATTATTCCCAAAATCAGAGGGGAATAATAGTTGGATAACAATCATGTACAAGTGCATAACCTAACCGTAAGTCTAAACTTAACATAAACTGTAAACATATCCCTTAATTCCGATTGACTGATTGGAATGTTGTTCCACATCAACATAGATGTTGATCCAGGAACATGTCCTACTTGATAAAATCAGGTTGGGACAGTTTTCTACACTATATACACCATCACAATACACCACAGTTTACGCTACAGTATTTATTACAGTTTATCAGTTTACTATACTACAGTATGATCACAGCGCTGATCATCAAAGCATGAACTGTATTATACACTGTAAAAAGTATCCATAAATTAGCCGTTTTTTCCCCCATTTATTTATGCTTTTGAATCGCATTATAAGACCTTGATCTTTCTTCTTACAACTTTGAACCTTAAAAAGTTGGAAAAAGTGACTTTTATTAACATTTCTAATAGTTTAAAGTGATGTATTGTCTGGGTTGGTGTTGTATATTACGCTAGAAAAACCCTGTAATAAACTGCCAGTACATTTTCTGTTATTTTACAGACTTATTTCTCTATATATTCATTCTTATCCAATTATTTCAAACTACAAAAATGTCAATAAAAGTCACTTTTTTAAACTGTAAAGTTGAATATTCGACATCAAAAGTCGACAGAGCTGAGATCAACGTCCAATAATGCAATTCACAACCGTAAATAAATGCAAATAAACACAAAATATCCAAACTGTTCATTAACAGATACTTTTTACAGTGTGGTGTCACTTAAAAGCTGATATGTCAAATGTCCTCATCTTCAGCCTCAAGGTTGAGATTATTCATTCATTCATTTTCCTTCGGTTTAGTCTCTTTATTCATCAGGGGTCGCCACAACGGAATGAACCGCCAACTTATACAGCATATGTTTCACACAGCGGATGCCCTTCCAGCTGTAACCCAGTACTTATAAACATCCATACACACTCATTCACACTCATACACTACGGACAATTTAGCTTACCCAATTCACCTATAC
>CAIGQV010016298.1:7696037-7707567 GCA_903798115.1 Danio jaintianensis | reverse complement strand
ATATATATATATATATATATATATGCACAATATAATATATATGGGGCGACGCAGTGGCTTTACTTAACGCCTGATTATCCCATCTGTAAAAAAAAACCTGCATCAACACATTGGGACATGACTTGCATTAACCGGCACGTATAGCCTGTCTGAGCGTTTCAGTTGAGCATATCTGTTAAAAATAAGATATTTATTTCAGTTCAACCACAGATTCAGTCATAATAATGCATTCGTTGATGCGCACTTCAGTGCTGAACAGAGATTAGACAAGAACACTGTTTGGGCAGTAAGTTTTCATGTTGTGGCTTTCGTCTTTTCTTATCAACAAGTGGATTTAGAGTTGATTTATTTATTTTTTTCTTTAGTACTGACTTGGTACTGGAGTATCGTTTTTTTTTTGACAACACTAGTATACTGTAGAAAATCACATCATTGAAATTATGAAATTTAAAATAGTACTTCTGCCTACTTTAGTTTCTCATGAAATCGTGACCAATCAAATGCTCTCTAGTATCTGACATGCCCCGCCCCCTTCAGGACGCTTCTCATTTGATGCGCTTGAGCTCAACCACTCTGAATGGCAGAGCAAAGATAAAACAAAACACTATTGGCTTTTTTTTTTTTTTTTTTAAGGGGAGGAGCTACCATATGTCCCACCCTCTCTTCATGTTTTGGTTGAGATTACACCAAACATCAAATAAAAATGCACATTTCAAAGCACTTCAAATATAACCAAATATACAATAGCATGTCCAGTCATCAGGGATTGGTGATTTGGCTATAACAGCCTTCAGTCAGCTGATTGGTCTATTGTCAGGTGTCACATTCGCTCTCTGAAGAAACCCATCATGTTTGGCTGCGGCTTCTCTCACCTGCCAGACAAGGACTATTTCTGCTTGATTACTTTTTACTCCCTGATTGTCCTTTAAAACAATACGCGAGAATGCATCAGGAAGTGAGACAGCTGGGGCGCTGGGAGCCTGTGTATTCACTCCATGTAAAAGCGTGGCTATTTGTTTCTGGATAAGGCCATGACACATTTCTGTACGCAATTCAGTTTTTTGTGTTCTCTGGGGCATTTGTGTTTGTACCACAGAGTTTCAGCAATCACGCGGCCCGGAGAATCTGGGAATAGGACGAGTAGATGAATGAATCATTGCATTTGTGTGGCACTTTTCTCTGTTTATGTGCCCAAAGTGCTTCACGTGTAATTGCAACTCTCCTCCACTGCCAACAATAGGTGGCATCGAACAATACCAGAGTACAGAAACAGTAAAATGGCCCTGTATACACATTACACAGATAGTACTGTAGCCTGTTTCAACCGATCCTTTAGTTTATTGCCATTTTGTTTATAGCTACAGTAGAGGCACTTAACAAAGGTGCCATTTTGTGTTTTTCTTATAAACGCATCTAATTGTTTTTAAAATGAGTTATAGGATTGTTTTAGAAAATAAATCTTGAATCAAGTTTGAATTAGGTAATCTTACCAACTGGGAGATTTTCGAAAGTCTGCATTAATACAAACTTTTCAATGGTTTTTTGGTAGCAATTCAATTCAATTTATCTTTATTTCTATAGCGCTTTTACAATGTAGATTGTCAAAGCAGCTTAACATAGAAGGTTATAGTAGATTGAAACTGTGTCAGTTTAAGTGCAGTTTAGTTCAGTTCAGTGTGGTTTAATTTTCACTGCTGAGAGTCCAAACGTTGAAAAGCAAATCCATCGATGCGCAGCTCCACAAGTCTCGAACCATGCAAGCCAGTGGCGACAGCGGCGAGGAACGAACTTCACCAATTGGCGAAAGTGAAGGAAAAAAAACCTTGAGAGATACCAGGCTCAGTTGGGCACGACCATTTCTCCTATGGCCAAACTTCTTGTGCAGAGCTGCAGTCTAGGCAAAAAAAACAAACTAACATAAGTGCAGATGCCGTTCAAATTATAATGTCTTTTGGGAAGTGTTCCCGGCTCCGGTTGCCCTAAATAATGCAGACTAACAATCCCTTAGAGGATTTGGATTTCAAAAGCATTTGTGTTTTTTTTGTGTGTATGCTAATGCAAAGAGATGTGTCTTTAATCTAGTTTTAAACTGACAGAGTGTGTCTGCTTAGAGTGTGTCTGGTAGCACACATTGTTAGTTTTAAACTGAACAGTTAATCAACAGAACATGAACGTTTGGATAATCTTCAATTAAAATCTGACCATTCACTTTCATTTTGGAAAGGCAGTCCTTCTCAGATGATGTCAGTTTGATGGCTTATGCAAAGTATGCTTAGCCACTAGAGCTGTGGTGAAAAATAGTTTGACAAATTGATTCTGCTTAGTTTTTAACAGGAGATGGCGTTCTATGCTTTACAAACAGCTGTACTCTGCTTGCATCCACTCCTTTACAAATATCACTTGAAACTAAAAAGTTTAAGCAAATTACAAGAGTGGTTATTGTGAGCTGTTTACATTCATCTCATTAGATAAGCCAAATTGCATGACTTGCCGAATGCACTATAGTTCTTCCTTGTGAGCATTTGAATGTATGGTTGAAGTCTAGCCTACAAACTCAGAAATAAATGTACAAAAGCTGTCACTGGGGCGGTACCTTTTCAGAAGGTAAACGTTTATGCTTATCAGGTTCACATTTGTATCTTAAAGGTACATATTTATACCTAAAACATATGAATGTGTACCTCATAGTACATTAAAGTTCTCTATAGGTACAACAGCTGCCCAAATGATAGCTTTTGTACCTGTGCAATTTGGCTGCATGATTTGGAGAAAAAAATTGAACTGCGATTTATCTGATGGGATTTACTACCATTTCATTAAAGAGCTACAGGTTTGATGTGGTGGTTTTAACAGAACCAAAGAAAGACCAAGCATAATCACAAAGTATGCTACTGTTTATTTAAAACCTCTTTTTTAAATTTATTTTTTCCCAATAAAGTTATCAGTTGTCATGCCAAATTAAGAAAATAACTACAGTTTTTTTAAATTCAATTAAATGAATTATATATAAAATCTTATATATAAAGATAGATAAAACCTCTAAAACCTTTACATTTTTCACATTGTTCAGGATAATGTGCTTACGAACTGTCAGAACTTTCAAAAACTATATGCTTGCTGTATTTGATAGCGCATTAAAATAATAGCAGCTTTTGCGATTTGAAAATCGCACGCTTTTAAATACAATTAATCATGCAGGCCTATTTGTACCTTTATTTCTGAGTGCCATTTGCTATTAAAAACTAAGCTCAGAATCGATTTTAAGAGAGAATAACTATGCATTTAGTAAATCTCAGAATTGCTGCAGAATCTTTTTTTTTTTTTTTTCACAGAGCTCTATAAGGCATTCCCCTCCCCCCAACTGTTAATTTGCTGTGAATGAAAAATGAAAGAAGGAGTGGAAAAATAAACCCCCACCCCTTACTTAATATTCTGACACAGCTGGAAATACATCATACTTAAAAGTATGCTGCAATTTCTGGCTCTGACTTTAAGATTAAGGTGCATTGAATCATAAACCTTTTATTTTGATAGATTTCTGTCTATAAAACCATTCATCATTATTGGCTAGCAATTCATTCATGCTCTGAGAAAGCACATACAGTACAGTGGGTTTGTAGAGAAATGTGTTCTTAATGACTGATTAACTTTTTAATGATAAAGAAAAAAACAGATGGATTGTTAAACAAAGTCAGCTGCAGTTATTGTTTGTAGAAATTGATTTATTACCATCAAAACTTGGTTTAAAAAAAACAAATAATTAAAATGTATTCTAAAAGCAGAATAATGAATTAAAATCAGCATACACTCTCACATACACTAGAGATGCATTTGATAAATTTAATTTAATGTTAGGCATGTATTTTAACTTTAAACATTTTGTTACAAATAAAACCTTTTTAAGAGGTTTTTTTTGTTTTTTAATATTAAGAGATATACAGTGTTTACTATTAGCTTGTGCCAGTAAAAAAAAACATATTTAGCTGTTTTTTTTAAATATAATCTCAGGATTTGCTAAAGACATGCACTGTAGAATTAGTGATACAAATATGTTGTTTTTTTGTGGCTGACCTTGTTGCAATTCAATTTGAAGGAGTTTGTCTTTCAGATGCAAAATTAATGGAGGTAGAATATTATAATAAATCATGCAAGATGGTTTGCGGTAGTCAGTTTACTGGTATTTGCACCATTAAAATAAATAAACTTGATAGATTGCATTGGCCGTTGTGCAGATGATCTGTCTATGATATATAAAAATAGACCTATATATTTTATTTTTAAAATTTGCACATTGTCATTAAATCGCTCACAGAACTTTCTATTCCTTCCAACACTTGTATAGGATTGCAGTCTAATGCTAATTTACCCTGTTTACTAAATTGGGCACTAAATAATTGATTCAATCGAGTGTGTCTAATGCACTAGTGTATAGTACTTAAAATCCATCTAAATAACTGAGGCCATAGAAAACTGATTAAAATGTGAAGGCGATCATATTGTCTTTCTGTTAGAAAGGAACGAATGCAGCAGCAGTGCCATTTCAGACCATTGATGCACCATGGGGTGTTCACCTCCTGACGGCCCATCAGCACTTATTTCTGCATCAACAAGGCTATTCTGGTGGTCTCTATTAAAATAACGGGCCAACATTACACTCTTGGGTCTTACAGTGGTGGATATTCCAATGACAGTATATAACCACTGTCAGATATTTACAAATCACTCGACTATTCTTGGATTCTGTTATTTAAAGGAACACTCCACTTTTTTTTTTTTTTTTGAAAATATTATTTTACAACTCCCCTAGACTTAAACAGTTGAGTTTTACCATTTTTGAATCTATTCAGCCAGTCTTCGGGTCTGGTGGGTGCACATTTAGCTTAGCTTAGCATAGGTCATTGAATCGGATTAGACCATTAGCATCTCGCTCAAAAAGGACTAAATAATTTAGATAATTTTCCTATTTAAACTGATTCAACTGATTCCTGAAAGACCCAGTGACCGATGAGTCCCGTGGGCCAGCCTGTACACCTGTCGGTGACCTACTCACACCTGCAGCTTCTCCACAATGGACGTCCAGCGTTCTCCATCCTCCGGCGCCTAGACTGCAGCTCTGCACAAGAAGTTTGGCCAGAGGTGAAATGGTTGTGCCCAACTGAGCCAGGTTTCTCTCAAGGTTTTTTCCTTCACTTTCGTCAATTGTTGAAGTTTGTTCCTCTCCACTGTCGCCACTGACTTGCTTGGTTTTGGGACTTGTGGAGCTGCGCATCGATGGATTTGCTGTTCAGTGTTTGGACTTTCAGCAGTGAAAATTAAACAATGCTGAACTGAACTAAAGTGAAATTCAACTCTGAAAACTGGACAGACACTTTCAATTTCAATATGACCAATTTCAATTTACTAGAACTTCTATGTTATGCTGCTTTAACACAATCTGGCTAGGAGCTATACTCTCTTTCCAGTGTAATAATCAAGGAACTTTGCTGCCGTACCATGGCTGGAGCAGGGGCAACAATATCACGCAGCACCTGAAAATAGTCCCCAGCACCAAGCCCTACACTTTCAGCACCAGTTAGAATCTGTGCATTATTACTGAGCCTGCTACAGCCATGGTATGGCAACAACGTTTTTTTATTATTACACCATAATTATCAATATAAAGTATAATTCCTAGCTGTTTTCTAGACATTTCCAGTCTAGAAAATAGCAACTTTTCATTTTCTGTCAGTTTTAGTACACAGTATAACTACAGAAGAGTCAATCTTTAAATGGGAAAGTGATCAAAACTGGGGGGCACGGTGGCTCAGTGGTTAGCACTGTCTCCTCACAGAAAGAAGGTCGCAGGTTCGAGTCCCGGCGTTTCTGTGTGGAGTTTGCATGTTTTGCATGTTCTCCCCTTGTTCGCGTGGGTTTCCTCCGGGTGCTCCGGTTTCCCCCACAGTCCAAAGACATGCCGTATAAGTGAATTGGGTTAACAAAATTGTCCTTAGTGTGAATCGAGTCCTGAGTGTGTGTGTATGTGTGTGCGTGAGTGTGTGAATACGAAAGTGTATGGGTGTTTCCCAATACTGGGTTGCAGCTGAAAGGGTATCCGCTGCGTAAAACATATGCTGGAATAGTTGGTGGTTCATTCCGCTGTGGCGATCTCTGATATATAAGGGACTAAGCTAAAGGAAAATGAGTGATCAAAACTTTTGTTTAATGTGTTTTTTGTTGAATGTGTTTTTGAATGTGTTTTTGTTTTTTTGCAAGATGCTAATGGTCTAATCTGATTCCATACTTTATGCTAAGCTAAAAGTGCACTTGCCAGAGTTGTAAATGAGCCTGTTTTCATAAAAATTAAAATAAGAAAATGTGTAGTCATTCTTTGATCACATAGTTAGTGTTAGGTATTGGTTAATGTTCATCAACCAACAGCCAGTTGTTATTTTGTTTGTTTTAGTTTACGTTTGTGCTACCGCGTGCATTCTCTGGTGTCAGTAAAAATTAATTGCATTAGCAAATTACTGTTTATAGTAGCTTATTATTATTATTATTAATAATAATAATAATAATAATAATAATAATAATAATGAAAACTATTCAGCTAATTGTACTATAAGTGCTGAAATGTCACAAATAATCACTTGTGCTATTAAGGACTTGCTAAGTATGTTTTAGCTGATGTACCTTCTGTATGCATTACCCACAAAAAAATTAAAGCTGAATAAAAAGCAATGCCTTTTTTTTTTTCAATACATGCCATGCTTTTTAAAACATATACTTGAGCCGTGCCACTTGCTGAATAAAAAGTTGGACATTATTGAAGGCTCCCGAAGCAGCTTGGTCTGGACTCATAGACTAGACAAAATCAAATCAATAGTCTGCAAATAAGAGGCTCATAAATGGGAAAAATATAAAAGCATGATGAATATTGGATACATTTTTTTTCAGGTGCACATAAGCTGCTGGCCTTACAAAAAAAAAAGAAGAAAACTACAGAAAGAAAGGAAAGAACATTGCGGACGAACATCCAAAACAGCATGTTTACCAAGTGGGTTAATGAGTTACAATTGAATTAGTCTGACAGTCAATAAGTCCAACTCGTCTGTTAATGCAGATGACAGAGAAGAGAAGGAAGGAAGGTCGATATCTAGAGACCGGGATGGACAATAATCATCACCATGCTGACATAATACGATTCTATCAGTTTATCGATTGTTTGTTCTGGTTTATCCGTTCTTTTTATCTGTCATTTGTTTTGTTTGTTCTGTCTGTTGTTAGTCCGCTCTGCTTATCTATTGTTCTGTCCGTCTGCATGTCTCGCCATCATCGTTTTATTGAGCGTCATGCTGTTTCTATTGTTCTGACAGTTTATTTGTTCTGTTGTTCAACCTGGGTTTCTACTGTATGTATCAATCATTTTGTTGTTGGGTATCAGTCATTTATTCTATTGGTCTATGGTTGGCTCTGTATCTGCAATAGACACATTGCATAATGTCATGACTCATGTGCGATGTCAAATAGGGATAGTTGTTGATTGGGCCAGACAGTTTGAAACTGATGTGATTTGTGAATTAATTACAAATATTAGGAGGAAGAAGAAATAACTTCTGTTGCTTTTATTTATTTATTTATTTATTTATTTATTTATTTATATTCATTTACTTAATTACTGACTTATTTACTGATTTACTTAATTACTTTGACTTAATTACTAACTTACTGACCTAACGCAATTACTTACTGACTTAATTACTTACTGACTTAATTGCTCACTGACTTACTTAATTACTGACTTACAGACTAAATTACTAATTAATTACTGCCTTAATTATTTACTGACTTGTTTACTGACTTAATTACTTACTGACTTTCTTAATTACTTAATTGCTTACTGACTTACTTAATTACTGACTGACTTAATTACTCACTTACTGACATAATTGCTGACTTACTGACATAATTACTGACTTACTGACTTAATTATTTACTGACGCACTGGCTTATTTACTGACTTACTGACTTAATTACTGACTTTCGTAATTACTTAATTGCTTACTCACTTAATTACTGACTTACCGACTTAATTACTTAATTATTTGATTGCTTACTGACTTAATTACTTACTGACTTATTGACTTAATTACTTACTGGCTTTCTTAATTATTTAAATACTGACTTAATTGCTTACTGACTTAATTACTGACTGACTGACTTATTTACTGACTTGCTGACTTAATTACTGATTTTCTTAATTACTTAATTGCTTACTGACTTATTTAATCACTGACTGACTGACTTATTTACTGACTTAATTACTTACTGACTTTCTTAATTACTTAAACACTGACTTAATTGCTTACTGACTTACTGGCTTAATTACTGACTTAATTATATGTACAACTGTATATAATATACAACTGTATGTTATGGTAATCATTCCACATGTCTTTTATTATGTCTGCCTGTCATCCATTTATTAATTTATTCATTCATTCATTCAGCTAGCATTGGTAGGACAGCGTATCATGACAAAAAAGCTGTAAAAGGCTTAATTTCATTCTGAGACAAAGCACAATTTCTTCCTGATTTCTGTTTTGCTGAAATAATGGCAGGTTTCCTTAAATTCATCCACACAGAGTGAACTCTCTCCATTTCCCTTGCTCTCCTCTTCTCTCGCTCTAGGGTTTTTCTCCCCCCTCCAGCTGAAGCCAAAGTTGCTTGCTGGCATGCCTTATTAACTCAAAAGTAGATGCTCTATTTTGCTTTGGTTGCCTGGCTTCCTAAACAGCCCCTTTAGCACTCAATTGTGTGTATTATGCATATAATGTGTGCATGTTTATATGAGGTTTCATGCTTTTGTGTCAAACGGCGTGTGAGAGTCAAGTGCGCCTGGAGGTAATCGACTCAGTAAAAACATTCTGCACATCCACAGGCCCTCACTATCAGT
Organism: Danio jaintianensis; assembly: GCA_903798115.1. Lineage (NCBI taxonomy): Eukaryota > Metazoa > Chordata > Actinopteri > Cypriniformes > Danionidae > Danio > Danio jaintianensis. The sequence goes on along the minus strand of CAIGQV010016298.1, from coordinate 7,698,635 downwards.
AACAAATATGACCAATAATGCAGTAACAATGCTGAGATAGTTTCACCTATAGGCTGAAATGATTAGGTTACTTTAACAACAATGTTTTATAAAATATATATTATACATTTTACAATATCTCAATTAACATAAGGGCCTCTGAAAACCTAGTTTTAACACAAGTTCTGCATTCGAGTCACATTAGATCATGTTTACTCTTAGGCCAAGATATTTTATTTTATTTTACATTAAAAAATTTTTTGTTTTTTGTTTTATTATAGTAAATTTTATTTGTTGATTTGACTAATTTAGTTATTATTGGTATAAATGTTAATTCCTTTGGAATAGACCGTTTTAACGTATATGAATTTGTTTGTTTGAATATTAATTATTTCACAGCCAGCATATTTGAACCTTTTCTTACCTTCTTAACTTCTACATTAACTTTAAAATAACATTTATGTTAATTCTAAGCCATTTGAATAAATGCTTTAAAATAAAAAATTAAATAGTTGCAGAAAGCAACACTTTATTTTTCATTTATGGCTGACTATTATGCATTGTATAAATGTATGAATGTTTTTTTTTGTTTTAAATATTATTTAATTTATTATTTAATATAATTAAATTTTTATTTAATTTAATTTATTAATTTTATTTTGTGTTTTTTGTTTTATTATAGTATATTTTATTTGTTGATTTATGAATTTAGTTATTATTGATAAATGTTCATTCCTTTGGAAGAGAATTTTAATGTATATGAATTTGTTTGAGTATTAATTGTTTCACAGGCAGCATATTTGAACAGTTTTCTTACCTTTTAACATTTACATAAGTTGCATAGTTAATAGTTGCATTTATTTTATTTTATTAGTAGCAGCAGTAGTAGTAGTAGGTATTTTTTTTTATATTTTATTTTATTTTACTTTTTATTTTTTATTAGTAGCAGTAGGAGTAGTTGTAAGTGTTTTATTTTTTTATTTAATTACATATTTTATTTTATTCACATTTTGCTGATAACTTTACTGGAAAGCAAGTTAAAATCAGTAGTTTCTTTTTCCGTTGTGTTGTTGATCTGTTCATTTTTAATTTTGTTATCAAACATATGCAGCCTTGTCTACAGTGAAATTCCATTAGGTCAGAATCATATTACGTTTGTCCTGATTGGTTGCAATTTTGCTCCACACCTCCCCAACCTTGAGCCTTTCACTTTCAGCCTTGATGGACAAATTACTAAAGCTGCCACAATGCAGGTAAAGCCAAAGTATAGTATAGTCACAACTGTACGATTCACCTGACAGGAGATGGATCGTTACATTTACCAGTTCTCAGGGTTTTTACTCCGCTTTCTCTTACCCCCGCTGCGCCCTGGCAGCATTAAAAGGCATCATTTGGCTGCAGTATTGGTTTGGACGTGTAGGTCATGTCACTATCACCCCCCTCCCGACACCAGAGGTGACTGCGCCCTTCAGCTCATGCCAGCTTCTGGTATCTTCCACTGAGCGAGTACCAGCCGACTGATGCGCATTATCAATCAGGAGCCTGGCAGGACCAGACAGGCCCAAACGGGCACAGTGGCGCGCCTGTAGAACATGCGGACACCTGCCTGTGTGAACTTTTGTTGAAAGTGCTTCCTGGCTGCGTGGTTGAGGGCAAGTTTAACACAGTTTGTCTGACGCATCTGCACACTGTTTACTCAGCTCTTTTTTTTCCTGGGCAACAACTGCTTTTTTGTGAAGCAGGGCAATGTATTAAGCATGATTTGTACTTTTTTTTTTTTTTTTTTTTTTATTTATCTGTCTCTGTCAGGTTTTTTTTTTTTTTTTAATTGTCATTTGGATTTTCTTGTAATTGGATTGTCTAGTTGTAATTCTCATTAGATGTGCTCATTTGTACTTAAAATGAGTAAAATTAAACAAAAAAAAAGAAAAAAGGTGTTCAGTTTGTTGTCCTGTACCCACAATTCATAAATACATTTTCCAACTCTTTTTTATTTTATTTTTTTTCTTTTTCTGGACAACTGCTTTTTTGTGAAGCAGGGCAACAAATTGAGCATGATTGTAGTATTATTTTTTTATTTTATTTTTTTTCAGTTATATTTCTCTTGCTCACTAAGGCTAAATGTGTTTTGAATAATATAGTTAAAATGACAATATTGTGAAATATTACTAGACTTTTTTTTTATTAAGATAATTCTTTATTTTTTATTTTATTTACTTTTAATAATAACTAGAATTGAGTAATTAGTTGAATTGTAATTACATTTAAAAAAAAATAAAGAAATATATAGATCTGTTTTTGTTACTACTTTTGTAACAGTAAGGGTTGTATACTGTAGCTGGAAAGCTGCTACTCTTACTGTAAATTATTATTATTGTTGTTGTTGTTGTTGATTATTATTATTATTATTATTATTATTATTGTTGTTGTTTTTCCATGGTATTATTATTATTATTATTATTATTATTATTATTATTATTATTTATAAGTATCTATAACTATATAATAACTATAAAATTATAGTTATTATTCCTAGCGGGAGTATCCCAAAACCTTGTTGTTGTTGTTGTTGTTATTATTATTATTATTATTATTATTATTATTATTATTATTATTATT
>CAIGQV010016298.1:7673682-7685713 GCA_903798115.1 Danio jaintianensis | reverse complement strand
ATTTATTTATTTATTTATTTATTTATTTATTTATTTATTTATTTATTGTTTTGTTATTGCAATAATTTATCTAGTTATTTATTCATTCATTTATTTTTGTATTTATTTATTGTTTTATTTATGTGTGTATTTATTTATTTTTTTATTTATCCAAAATTGTATTTATTTATTTATTTATTTATTCATTCATTCATTTATTATTTGTGTATTTATTTACTTATTGTTTTATTTATGCAGGAATTTATTTATTTATTCATTCATTTATTATTTGTTTATTCATTTATTTATTTATTTGTAAATGTATTTATTTATTTGTTTATTTATTGTTGTATTTATACAGTTTGTTTTTATAGTGTTGTATTTATGCAATATTTATTTATTTATTTATTAATTTATTTATTTATTTATTGTTGTATTTATGCAATGATTTATTTATTTATTTATTTATTGTTTTTGCAGCTTTTGTCCTTCATAAACTTCGCAGTGATTGCATTAGTTTCTGCTCACCAAGGAGTAAAATAAGGAGTGATGCATCTTTTATTTGCGCACAGCACTGCAGGTTTCTGTCCTCATGAATGTGTAAATCAACTCACCTTTCTCCCATTTGACACCGTAAACCTTGTCCAAAGAGTCGCCGCACTCCGTTTAACCCCATTTACCTGTGACACTGGACAAACAGCAAACCTCTATTTTCATGCAAATACTTGACCTTTGAGCGTGTTTGGGTATTGACAGCAGCACCATTAGTTAAACAGGTTTAGAGCATGTTGATGAGCCAAAAAAATAATGACGACTCGAGTTCAAAACCTATATATCTTCTGGGTCTAGTATGTAGTGACCTGCTGGCCGACCTATTGATTGGAGACTTGTTTTTCTCCTTCTCGCCTTTTAAAATCCCTGTAGTGAGCTGCATACTAAAGCTAGATTTAAAGGGAACATGGGACATTTTATTTCTAGGCTTTATTTGGAAAACTCATCTTCACTAAAAGCTAATGTAGTGTTGTGTGATATGCAAAAATGTTATTTAGTGGATTGGGTTTTTGAAATGTATTAATTTAGGAAAAAATAGTTTATTTTTAAGATAGTTTGAATAGTCATGTTGCTTTTTTTTAAATAGTTTAATACAAAAGCAGTAAATTAAAAATTATACAAATGCTATGTTTTTTTCTGATTATTTATTAGTTATTTAATAACAAAATATTAAATTGCACAGTGGCGCAGTGGGTAGCGCATTCGCCTCACAGCAAGAAGGCCGCTGGTTCGAGCCTCGGCTGGGTCAGTTGGCATTTCTGTGTGGAGTTTGCAAGTTCTCCCCGTGTGTATGGATGTTTCCCAGTGATGGGTTGCAGCTGGAAGGGCATCCGCTGCGTAAAACATATGCTGGATAAGTTGGCAGTTCATTCCGCTGTGGCGACCCCAGATTAATAAAGGGACTAAGCCGAAAAGAAAATGAATGAATGAATAATTAAATGCCTTTTATAAAAAAAAAATACATTTTATAATTTGAATTGTTGTTTTGTAGTTGGCGACGTGGTGGCGCAGTGGGTAGCACTGTCGCCTCACAGCAAGAAGGTCGCTGGTTCGAGCCTTGGCTGGGTCAGTTGGCATTTCTGTGTGGAGTTTGCATGTTCTCCCCGTGTTCGCGTGGGTTTCCTCCGGGTGCTCCGCTTTCACCCACAAGTGCAAAGACGTGGTATAGGTGAATTGGGTAAGCTAAATTGTCCGTAGTGTATGTGTGTGAATGAGTGTATATGGATGTTTCCCAGTGATGGGTTGCGGCTGAAAGGGCATCCGCTGCTTAAAACATATGCTGGATAAGTTGGCGGTTCATTCCGCTGTGGCGACCCCAGATTAATAAAGGGACTAAGCTGAAAAGAGAATGAATGAATGTTTTGTATTTTTCATTCTTATGTAAAACTGAAATTAAAACAATTAAATAAAAAATGTTTTATTCTGATTATTTATTAGTTATTTAATCAAATGCAATTAATTTATATTGGAAAAATCTGACATTGAGATATTTTGTTTTTCTGCAATATATATTGCGATATACTGCATCTATACAATTTCATCCAATGATTGAATAGCACTATTTGGAAATAATTTATGGTCACATTTTATTTTAAGATTCAATTATTGCTATTTGCAAACAATTAACTATGACTTTTGTTTCAATAAACTCCTAATTTGCTCCTTATTAATAGTTAAGGTAATTAAGGTAGTTTCGGTATTGGGTATGTTTATGGATACAATAAGATCATGTAGAATATGTAGTTTATAAGTACTAATAAGCAGCCAATATCTCAATAAAATGCATGCTAATAATTAAACATCCAATTGGAAAACTGTCTTGTGTCTGAAAACTTTAATCTCTCTCAGGCCTTGAAAACATGCAAATGATACAATTTCACTCTATTGTGGTCAAACTCTGCAGCAACATTGTGACAATCCCAACTCAACATTGCAGATCTATGCGATGTGACTATTGCCGACACACACATTGCAATATCAATACTGAAGCGATTTATTGTGCAGCCCTATTCTAAACTATTTTTAGCCATTCATTTGTTCATTTATTTTACCTCTGAATTTAAAATGAACATTTATGCCATTTTTTATTATGATTTTTGCAAATAGATTTTATTATTAGAGAAAAATGCAATTAAGCTTTCGTTATTTTATCGATCTATTCTACAAACGTGGTCATCAATGTAACTGTATGCATGTATATTTTGGTACTTGCTTTGGTTAAAACTCAAGTGGTCAAGTGTTGTTCACTGCTGTTGGTGTTCAAAACAAGCATCATTCAGTTTTCTGACCACAAATCAGAGCCTCAGCACAAGAGTGACACTGATGTATTATATCCATGATATACATCTGACACGGCTGGTTTGGATTGTGTAAAATACTGCTGCTGCTTTGCTGAAACTGCAGTCTACAGTAATGTGATCGATGGATGGAAGGTCATGACCTGTGATTTTCGTCAGCGCCGTGGACACATTATAAATCTCATCAGCTTCTCTTCACGGCTTTACTGTACCATAGATTGTGTCTGACCGTCACACTATAACATAACATGTCAAAGCTAAAACCTCAACTTTCTAGAAATGGCCATCCCTCTTTAAATATTATGACAAGAGCACTGTCTGTTTTTTTTGTTTTGTTTTTTAAATAAAATAAATGTATAAAATAAATACATTTATTTATGTATTTTTAATTGGTTTATTTATTTATTTATATATGTTTTTTGTATTTTAAAATGTATTTATTTATTAATTTTATTATTATTATTCATTCATTCATTTTCTTTTCGGCTTAGTCCCTTTATTAATCTGGGGTCGCCACGGCGGTTCATTCCACTAACTTATCCAGCATATGTTTTACGCAGCGGATGCCCTTCCAGCTGCAACCCATCACTGGGAAACACCCATACACACTCATTCACACACATACACTATGGACAATTTAGCCTACCCAATTCACCTATGCATGTCTTTGGACTGTGGGGGAAACCGTAGCACCCGGAGGAAACCCACGCCAACACAGGGAGAACATGCAAACTCCACACAGAAATGCCAACTGACCCAGCCGAGGCTCGAACCAGCAACCTTCTTGCTGTGAGGCGAACATGCTACCCACTGCGCCACCGTGCAGCCCTATTATTATTATTATTATTATTGCTGTTGTTATTGTTGTTGTTATTATTGTTATTTTGTTTTATAATTTTTTTATATATTTTTATTTTTGATTCATTAATTCATTTAATTAATAATTATTTTAATTTTAATTTAGTTTGATTTTAAAAAATTATTTGTATTTTATTTATTTATATTTTTGTTAGAAAATATAAATAAATCCTGTTTAGATTTTTTTTTTATATTGTTAATACTTTTATTCATATTTTTTATTAAACTGTTTGTAATTAATTATTCAATTAATTTAATTATTTATTTAATATTTTAGTAAGTTAGTCAGTCAAAGTGATTCACTGTGCTGATTCACTTGAGAGGATACACTTTGACTTTATTGCAATTTGACTTCGTCAAAATTATGACTTTCTTTTTTGTCTATTCTATTTTTTGATGAAAATGGGCTTCAAAGGTTGCAGGTGCTGGTTTGGATCTTGGGAATACTAATTAGAAATGTCCTTTATTCCAACCACTTGCTAAACAGGTGTTGGGTGAGTGTTAGCAGACATCATTTGTTCAGCTTAAACAGAAATCCTGCTGGAATAAAAAAAACAAAACATTGTAAACTGGTTGTTTTCCATCCTGCCACAGCTGGTAAAATTAGTCTATTTTGGGGGGCTTTAGGTGGATTAAGGGAAAACTAAACCCTCTTAAATAAACCAACAAACCAATTTAGGATGATTTAAGCTGCTTTAAGCCGGGGAGACATTTTCTTGGTGTTTTATGCAGCTACCAATACATTTTCTTCAAAATAAGCCATTTTAATAGCATTTCAGAAGCTCAAAGAGTATGCATTTCATCACTCCTGAAAAAGTTGTATTTACATGAGCAGTTATAATGCTTGTTTTTCCTGTCTTATTGTGCTTTTCTGCTGCAAATATGTGACCCCGCACTACAAAATCATACATAGGTCATAAGTACAGTGGGGGAAATAAGTATTGAACACGTCACTATTTTTCTCAGAAAACATATTTTTGAAGATGCTGTTGACTTGACATTTTCACCAGATGTTGGTAACATCCAAAGAAATCCATATATGCAAAGAAAGCAAAACTAATTAGTTTACAAATGAAGTTGTGTAATAAAATAAAATGACACAGGGTATTGAACACATGAAGAAATGGAGGTGTAGAAAGACAGTGAAGCAATCTCTCAGTAGTTCTTCAGCAACCCTCTGCTCTTCCTCAGTGTACATTAATAGTAGCTGCTTCAGTCCAACATCTACATTACCAGGAGGATGAAGATGAAACCATGGTGGACATTTCAGCAAGACAATGATCCAAAACACAGCCAAGGAAACTCTCAAATGCTTTCAGAGAAAGAAAATCAAGCTGTAGAATGGCCCAGCCAATCACCTGACTTGAATCCAATATAAAATACAAAATAAAGATCAGATTTGATAGACGAGACCCACAGAACCATCAAGATTTTTACACTCTGTTAAAGTCTGTGAAAAACTCACACCTGAGCAATGCATGTGACTTCAAACTCCATATGAGAGGCGTATTTAAGCTGCCATCACCAAAAAAGTATTTTATTCATTCATTCATTCATTCATTTTCTTTTCGGCTTAGTCCCTTTATTAATTGGGGGTCGCCACAGCGGAATGAACCGCCAACTTATCCAGCATATGTTTTACGCAGCAGATGCCCTTCCAGCTGCATCCCATCACTGGGGAACATCCATACACACTCATTCACACACAAACTGGAAACTGGAGCACCCGGAGGAAACCCACGTGAACACTGGGAGAACAAAACTCCACACAGAAATGCCAACTGACCCAGCCGGGGCTCGAACCAGCGACCTTCTTGCTGTGAGGCGATTGTGCTACCCACTGCGCCACCATGCTGCCGAAAAGCCTTTTATATAAAGTATTAAATACGTCTCAGTAGTTCAGTACCTTCTCATTGTGTCATTACATTGTTATTAAACAGTGCATTATTTACCAAAATCTGCTTCAATTCCACATTAACAGCTCCGTTAGAAGTATTATTCCCTGAAAAAAAAACTAAACAAAAAAAACTTGATGCATTTAATACTTCCCCACTGTACATTTTCATACACACACACGATTAATAATTATATTTATATATTCAGGTCAAATAATGTTGTATTTCGTTTATTTAAAGTGTGTAAACTACAATATTGCGTATAACTTTACAAAATTGAATGGCAAATCAAATCGCAAAGATAATATCCCTAAATTGTGAAGCCCTAGTGTGTTACCTTACAGAACACATCATTTGAGTTTAGTGATTTAGTAATTTGTTAGTTTAGTGATCAGTAAAAAAAATAAAGCCTTCATCTGCCCTGATAGCAGTGTTTACGATCAGTCAGGGACTTCCTGAATAATTCCTGCCGTTTCTTACATACTTCTGCCGGTAAAGACTCTCTGAACTGCATCCTATCCAAGCGAATCTATTTGCCTATATATCACTTACGTAGCACCTTTTCAGTCTGTTCACAGCCAAATAGAAAGGCAGAATGGTTTTCTATTTTGGTGGAAAGCAGAAGTCAGCTTGAGAGGAATGGCAATAGTGTTCACTTGATGACACAGAGGAGGTAATCAATACTGACATCAGCTCCTGTAATGATCCTCTCTCCATGTTTCCAGAGGTGTGTGTGTGTGTGTGTGTGTGAGGGTGTTGAGCTCACATTCGATCATCTCACTGTGCTCCTGGTTATCGATTGCTGTGTCTCTTGTATTTGACTAAACATTAGAGCCTCAGTGATCTTACTTTGGATGGGAACAGCGGCATGTGTCCGGGGTCTGCGCCGGAGGTTTCGCTAATGGATTTTAAGAGAATTCCTGTAGATGCAAAAGCACTGAATTGGATGATTCTCACTTAGTATGGCATGGATGGGCCAATAGAGTGGAAAAGACCACCTGACTGAAGTGTCAAGTCTTTGTTTGGCCTTTATTTAGCACCAATATGGACAATAATTGCCTAATGATGGTTACACTTTATTTTAAGTCACATTAACTGCTATGTAATTAATCATTACAAGCACATTGCACTTCTTTTTGTTTAATGTACGTACATAGTAGTTAATGGGACTTAAAATAAAGTGTAACCCCAATGACTTCTTATATTTGGTATAATATTTAATAATGTTATATTTTAATGTACAACTCACGCTATTAACAAACCATTAATTAATGACTTTTAGCTCAGTAAACTACTAAATAGCTACTTATCTGGGTTTACAGTAGGTATTGGGTAGGATTAGGGATGTAAATTAAGATTGTACTTTAAAAGTGCTAATAAACAGTTCATATTTTAATAATAGGCAAGTAATAAGCCAGTAGTAAATGGAGTGAATTGTTACTTAATTGTTTACCCAAAATTAACATATGTAACCCTGGATCACAAAACTAATTATACGACTAAATTTAACTGAAATCTGAATAATTAAATTGCCCAATGGTGTATTTTATTAGGTTTATTCATTCATTCATTTTCCTTCGGCTTAGTCCCTTTATTAATCAAGGGTCACCACAGCGGAATGAACTGCCAACTTATCCAGCATATGTTTTTTGCAGCAGATGCCCTTCCAGCCGCAAGCCAGTACTGGGAAACACCCATACACTCTTGCATTCACGCCAACTGACCCAGCCGGGACTCGAACCAGCGACCTTCTTGCTGTGAGGCGACAGTGCTAACCCTAACCCTTTATTAGATTTATTAGGATATTAATAAATGTTAATATTTTAATAAATCATATTAATATTTGACAGAGTTACAACTATTTGAGGGTTCAAAAAAATCCAACTATTGAGAAAATTGCCTTTAAAGTTGTCCAAATTTAGTTCTTAGCTATACGTATTACTAATCGGAAATTAGGTTTTGATTTGTTTACAGTTTACAAAGTTACTTCATGGAACATGAGTACATCCGATTGAGTTTTGGCATCAAATAAAAATCTATTATTTCAGAGTATATTTTTGGCCATTACTACAAATATACCCATGCAACATAAGGCTGATTTTGTGGAATAACTTCAGAATAATATCATAGAGTTCATTCATGAACTTCTGTGAGCAGCTGAGAACAGGAGATAATAATAATGCAATTAAGCCTTTTATATCCCTGTTTATTGTAATTGCTAGTGTGTACTTCAGATATTTTAAAATGCTTTTGATTAGGGCTGCACAATATATTGTTTCAGCATCAATATCGCAATGTATGAATCCACAAGTCACATCTCAGGATCTGCAATGTTGAGTTGGGATTATAGTTGACCAAACACTTCAGTTCAGAACACGGTGGAGTCATTGCAAAGTTACCTAATCTTAGAGTGAACGTCTGCATGTGTTTTTAAGGCCTGTGCTATATAAAGAAAGCATTTCAAGCTAATTTAAGTCATTTGGGTACAATAAATTATGTTCGTATCTTTGTTATGTAAGATTAATTACAATTATTTACACAATGAAGACTATGGAGTGTTGTTTTACATGTGATTATTCCATTTGTGTCTGAACACTGTTAGACTCTCCAGTAAATCATGAAGCACTCCTTTTTCAATTGTATCTTTGTATCTGATATATTTACCTATGCTTGTAATGTCAATCAAAAATTATATATTCTTTCCAAATAGAGCTATTCAAATCATCTGGTGATATTTTATTCATATCAATATTGCAGAAAAACTAAATATCACCGTCAGTTTTTTTCCATCAATATTGTGCAGCCCTAATTTGAATAAGGTTAAACTTAATAGTTTGATCCAAAAGTATTATGTTGAAATGAGGTGAAGTTGATTTGTAACCTTGCTCAAATCTTAATGCAGCAGTGATGCTGATGTTCATGTTTAGTGTTTACGCTATGCTAGTTTTACTATAATCCTGGATTTAGCAGTCATCTTACTGTAAATGCTAATGCTGTAATCCTGCATGAAGCTGAACTGTTAGTAGAATTTGTCATATAATTAAATGGAAGGAACAGCGTCGACTTTTTTTTTCCATTCATTACACAGCTGTGTTGTCAGCATATATTCTCTATCAAATCTTCTCATGCTTTAATGCTTAAATTAAAGGGATAGTTCACCCAAATTGAAAGATTCATGTCAATTTACTCACTCTCAAGTCATATAAGATGTGATGGGTTTTTAGGTTAAAAATAAACACAAATGAGTCCAAATCAATCCCCATAGCTCCTGATGATACACTGAGGCAGTGAGCAAATTATACATTGACGATCAGTAACTTTTTCGATGAGTTTGCATAATACATGCTTCAGTCATTTATGTATTTTTTGTTAATTAGATCTAGTTTATTAATACACCGTATTTAGGTTTTCAGTTTTTTGAGGGATATTTATTGTATTCTGACTATGCAACTATGCAAACTTCATATAATTTGACTTTACTTTCAGGCTATATGTAGATACAAGCACCTATTTTATGAGAAAAAAGTCTTGTGAACACTTCTGATGTCTATCGGTGCTCTAGATCTGCCAGTTTCAGACTGTTGAATGATTTTTTTCTTGCATAGACTGATTGGCATGATTTTGCATTCACAATGGTATGAACTGTTAGGGGTGGTCAATCGTATATTTTTATTATTTTAGTTATTAACATTATTATTTTAAAACAGATTAGAGTGAACTATTTCTCAGTATTAAAGGGCTGACCCCCCATACATATTGTTTTGACATCCTTCAGGGGGGGATCAAGCATTAATTAGGGGGGTCAATCCCTCCCAACCCCCTCTTTGCACCCTGCTCTGAGGTCTTGTGAAGCGAAACTATCGGTCCGTGAAAGAAATTGAACATTAGTTACAATATTATTAGCTTCAATCCACAGCCTGGTTAAACAGATATGGGTGCATTTGCAAATGTATATTCTGTTGCTTTAATGACAAAGGTGCAATGGCACACGGTTAGATGGGAGTTTAGATGATGCAGTTTTTTGATAGTGGTTGATACATGTTAACTTTATTATCCCTTGCGCATTCGTCGTCAAAAGCGACCAGACTAAAATCTTGGATGACCTGTGTGTAAGCAAATAAACAGTAGTGATGGGAAGTTCGGATCATTTTACTGACTCGGACCTTTGAGTCTCGTTCAGTGAGATGAACGAATCTTTTTTGGAGTCATTTGTTCATTTTGTTCAATCTGCCAAAATATTATTAAAATGTTACGAGATGCTTCCGAACTCATCTACACCTACACCAAACGTTGATCACACTACAAACAAGTCCTAATGAATGCTGTAAGAAAGAGAAAATAATCATTTATTGTTTACCTGCTCTTTTGTCTATGATTATGTCAGCTCACCTCTTCTGGCAGGTCTTCAAATTTGAGTGGTTCGTTCACGTCACACTGACAGTCTCATATAAGCTTAACCAATGCACACAGTCTGATGAGCCGAAAGGAGCCATGATTAGTTCACCTTTTGAGTCTTCTGGTTTTTGAGTCTTTCGTTCATCACGTGACAGCATGTAAAGAGAGATGATTCAAACCGAGGACTCGAAAGATAAACGGATCAAATCTTTTTCCGGCTCTGACTGCATATAATTGGCTTCTGTCTTTCATGTGATGAATGAATGACTCAAACCCGATAGAGGACTCAAAAAATGAACTAATCTTCTCCTCCACCTGCACAAAGGTGCGCATATGCGAATGAACGAATCACTCCCTGAGAGGACTCATCGTTCTCGAGTCATACAAAAGATTCGTTCAAAATGAACAAATTGTTCAAGAATGACCCATAACTAATAAACAGGAAATTTTCTTTTTTTTTTTATGAACTATCCCTTTAAGTAGATATTTTTCACTTTTTGTGTGTGTGTGTGTGTGTGTTTTTATGGCAACAAAACACTGCATTTTATCAGCCCAGTAGTTTGTAAACACAATTGTGTTTCTTGGCAGATTAAAAAAGAAAACTGTATATCAGCCAATCAGATTAAAGTTTGCCAAAACTGAGAAGTTCTGAATTCACAGTCTGACACTACAAGGAAAACATAATAATAAAATAAAATCATCCATGACAGTAGTAACTTCTCAAAGCCAGGGCTTTTATTCAAAAGAATTGACCTTCATATCCACCACAACAGCTTTTTTTTAATTGTTGGACGTGCACACAATGCTTTTAGGGGGCTTAAAGTCGACTGTCAAAAGCCGCTTGTATGCTTAGAGAAGCCAATTCATTATTACCCTCCAGATGCTGAGATCCGGTGCCAAAACACAAGCGCTATACGTGACTTTTCTTCTGGCAGAGGTCACAACCCAGAGCTCGAGCACACTAAAAGCTTTTTCAGACGTAGTGTCTCATTAGCTGTTTCGCGAGGACTTCCATAAACTCACTCCGATGCATCTCACGCCCCATTAATCTTATCAACAGGAATATGGCAGCCAATCTCTTCCTCTGGGAATGCATTCATGCACATTTCTTATTCTCTAATGCCAGCCATCATTGCTGCTGGCAACTAGAGCATTGCACAAACATCTTAACCAAATGAGAGGCAAACTATCTCGTTTTCGTCCTTCGTTTTTCAGACCCAGTTTAAAAACAAAATAGTAATTATTTCACAAAACTTTTATCAACTTGAAGATGGCGAGGGAAGCTGTTGTGTCACAGTTCAGCTTGTGGAGGATGCAGGATATCTGCCATGGAAGCTTAATCCAAGAAACTTGAGGAGTTTAGAGTTTAACTCTCCGATCACTGCCACTTTTTGATATAATGTTTATGTACTTCCAGGTTATATGGTAAATTGTTGTATTTTGCTAATTGTGCTCTCTCTTAATGAATGACCGGACTCATTATTATCTGTTTATATTCTTCTTAAAGGGAGAGTTCAACTTACAGTAAACTGAAAATTCTGTCATCATCTACTCATCCTTTGCTTGTTCCAAATCTAGTTGATGATCTTTCTTCTGTTGAAAGATGAAGATATTTGAAAGAAAGCTGGTAACGGTTATCCATTGACTTGCACAGTATTTGTTTTTCCTACTATATACGTCAATGCTTACAGGTTTTCGGCTTTGTTCAGAATATCTTCTTTAGTGTTTAACAGAATAAAGAATCTCGTAGACGTTTGGAACCATTTGAGAATGAGCAAATAGTGAACTTTGAGTAAATGGAAAATGTAAATTTTTGAGTGAACTATCCATTTAACGTCTTTCCAGCATCTAACCAGTTAATTAATAGACAAGCCTTTCTTCTATCTTTCTTAATTTAGAATCAACAATTCACCTGCACCTTCAATTCCAGATGGTCTGTCACACATTGCAATACAATTTTAGACTTTAGAAAAAAAGTCAATTCTGAGATAAAAAGTCACAGTAACATATTATATATATATATATATATATATATATATATATATATATATATAT
>CAIGQV010016298.1:7656867-7673282 GCA_903798115.1 Danio jaintianensis | reverse complement strand
GGGGGGGGGAATCTCCCACCACCAGTGTGCAGCATCCACCTGGATGACGCGATGGCAGCCATATTGCGCCAGACCGCACACCATTGGTGAGAGGAGTGATGCAGCGAATTATGATATGGGGATGGTTAGGAGGCCATGATGGACACAGGCCAGTGGGCAAATTTGGCCAGGATGCCGGGGTTAAACCCCTACTCTTTTTCATAGGACATCCTAAGATTTTTAACGACCACAGAGAATCAGGACCTCTGTTTAACGCCTCATCCGAAAGATGGCGCTCACTGAGCAGTATAGAGTCCCTATCAATATACTGGGGCGTTAGTACCCACACAGACCGCAGATTGAGCGCCACCTGCTGGTCTCACTAACACCACTTCTGGCAGCAACCTAGCTTTCCCATGTGGTCTCATCCTGGTACTGACCGGGCGCAGCCCTGCTCAGTGGGCGACCATGTGAGAGTTGCAGAGAGCTTCAGTATATTTGTTTTGTAAATTATTTTAGTTTTTCAGTTCATCTCATATTTATTGGTGCTTTAACTTCAGTTATTGGCAAAGGACAGATTTCTAATGTTTGTTTTGTTTCTCCATTTATTGTTCATATTTCACAGCCTATAAACATTTTTTTTTAATAGCTTAGTAAACAATAATGACCCTGATTATTTAAAGCTTAATTAACTTTGGCTAACAGCAAGCTGTTGAAATGAATGACTTTTTCCTTTGTCGTGAAGGCTATTTATATGAATGATAATAATATGAAGCATGAGCGGATGTTTATAAGAGCATTCTGAATCGGTCAGTATTGAGGCTCTTTTTTAGCTATTCTTCTCTATTCTCTTAAATAAAACATCAACTCGAGCCTATATAAGCAGTGAACATCATGGCAGCACAGTAGATGTTAGAACACAGCAACACACAAAAAAGAAAAATCTTTCAAAGTATCCGACGTAGAGCTTCTGCAAATCTGCCAACATAAGCACGCGTTGTGTGAGAAATGTTCTACTGGGCTTGATTCGAAAAGCAATAGCTCTAGTTTTGCACCCCATTAACTCTCGCAAGCTACATCACCACCAGTTAAGTACAGTTCTCAGGAACAAATGAATGTTGGGGGGGATATTTAGGCCCGTGTGGAGGAGCACGACCCCCTGGGATATGTTAGCAGATGAGAGATGAGTGTCAGAGCAGCGCGTAATGAAACACTGCAGAGAGCTAATGCTCGCGTCACGCTGATCACCACATTCATACTGAGACTAACACTGTATGAGCTTCATCTGGAGCTGAGACTATCACCCCGGTTCCCTCTTTAAGCTGTCTTTTAATATTAAATGTTAGTTGTGTAGAAATATTGCTTGAATTAAGATTTTACTGTTACCATAGGAATGGGGAAAAGAGAGAGCTGTTTAGAATGTCTGCTTTTGTTCGGAGAATCTCTCTCAAACTCCGAACAGATGTGTCATTGCAATCAGATATAAGAGGTTTTATTATTTAATATGATTTACAATGGCGGGCGACATGGTGGCTCAGTGGTCGCCTCACAACAAGAAGGTCGCTGGTTCGAGTCCTGGTTGGCATTTCTGTGTGGAGTTTGCATGTTCTCCCCGTGTTGGCGTGGGTTTCCTCCAGATGCTCCGGTTTCCCCCAAAGTCCAAAGACATGTGCTTTAGGTGAATTAAATAAGCTAAATTGGCCGTAGTGTATGTGTGTGAATGAGTGTGTATGGATGTTTCCCAGTACTGGGTTGCAGCTGGAAGGGCATCCCTGTGTAAAACATGCTGGATAAGTTGGAGGTTCATTCCACTGAATGAATGATTTACAATGATTTTCAGGAGAGAATTGACTGATTCTTATTTTTTGTCTGTTTTATTAACTTTGTCTTTAAGTTAAACGTCTGAGCTTAGACCATAAAACCAGTGTAGTTTCTTTGAAATTGTTAATTATACACCATCTAAACATTTTATGCATACAATTTCCATTGATGGATGGATTATTGGAATAGGACACTATTTGACTGAGATACAACTTTTTGAAAATCTGGAATCTCAGGGTGGAAAAACAAAATCTATATACTGAGAAAATCGCCTCAATCGATCCAAACTGAGTTATTTGCAGTGCATATTACTAATAATATATTAGGTTTTGCTATGTTTACAGTAGGAAATTTACTGAATATCTCATATCTCATGATTTTATTTATTTTTTTTTAATAAAAGAAAAAAAAACATTGATATTTTAATATGCTTTTGAGTATTTTTGGCTATTTATATTCATTTATATTGCCATTTACAATGTTTTTTTTGTCTTTTTAATCAATATGTATACAAATATCACTAATATATATTTACCTAAGCATTTACTCATTTATGAAAGTCATTTTTAAAGAGGACCTATCAATCAAAAATCACTTTCATAAGGGGTTTAACAGCAACAGTCTGTGAATATAACCAGCTTGTAATGGTAAACATGTATTATTATTATTTTTTTATAAACACACTTGATGAAAACAGTTTGCAGAAATACTTTGACATTCTCCCTTTGTACGTGTCATCAGAGGGGGAAAGCCATTACTGACGATCTCTCCCTCATTAGCATAAGACGTTAGTCTTGTTTTTGAATCTTCCACTATGCTGACACACAGACATTTGTGGCTCCGCCTTCTTTTGTAAAGAGCACAATGTTATTTGAATGACACAATTGGTATCAAAGCCTAAAAGGGTCAGTTTCAAAGAGTTATAAAACATTATTTATGTGTTATTTTGAGCTGAAACGTCACATAAACACTCATCAGAGACTTATTAGTATAGTATATCTCTGAATTTTAGTAAAAACATAGGCCACATTTTCTTTTTATCTACAAGTGCAGTTTTTTTAATTATTACAATGTCACATACTTTGGTTTTCTTTTTCAAGACATCCTAATAATCCCAAAATAAATTCTCTTCAGAAATTGTTTTAGCACGAGTGCGAGGTCGTTATATTTATATATATATATATATATATATATATATATATATATATATATATATATATATATATATATATATATAAACAATCCAACAAAGCAGAAAGGAAAGAGACTCTGTTATTTCTCCAGCATGATGCATGTCGTCTTCTGATTATAAATGCTGCCAAGATCTTAAAAAGCCAGCGACTGCACTTAAGATGCAGTCATTTTTCACCCCCACTGCAGCGAGAAGATGACAGAACACGTGGAATTTGGCAAAAACTATAATGCGGTGCTGTGCCAGAGAGCGCAGGAGTCGTATATTCAGTCCTGATGCATTGCCATGTCACATAACCATCCCCATCGTCCATCTTAATCTGACAAGCAGGGACAGAGATATTTAAGCAGGGCTCAATATAGTAGTCATATTTCATTCACTCTTTGCCATTGTGGTCCACTTTCGTCAGTCTGGTGGGTCTCTCTTTTTATTTCCTTTTTTTTTTTTTTTTTTTGTGAAGCCTCCACAGGTTACGTGACCGTATTAGATAATATGCTTTTAATTAAAAGGCCTTTCCTGGTTTAATGCACTGAGGCTGTATTTACACTGCAGATTTTGATGGTCAAATCTTATTGTGACTGTATCTGATTTATTATTATTATTATTATTTTTTTTGATGATCTGCTATCCGATGTCTGCATGTACACTGCACATGCAATTCAATTCAAGTCATCTTTATTTCTATACTATTAATTGAGGGGCTGTAAACTAAGAGCTCTCTCAAATACTTGGGAGCTCAGGCATTCAGAGCTTTGTTGGTAGTCAATAAGATTTTAAATTGAATATGATGTTTAATAAGGAGCTAATGCAATGCTGAAAGAACCGGAGTAATATGATCATATTTCTTAGTTCTAAAAAGCACTGTATCAGCTGCATTGACGAAATGACCTGGGAATTTTTTTTTGCACAAATTTTTTACATAACACATTGTCATGGCCAGCTCGCTCCCGACCGTACCATACAAAGGATCAGATACACAAAGGTATATGAGAAAATAAACATTTGTTGAAGGGAATAACAAACTGTCTAGGGATTTGAAATAAATAAGAAATCAACTGAAATTCTCTCAACAAAATACAATGTTCTACAAAAACATAAGACGGCAAAACAAAAGAGTTGGAACAAAATGACCTCTCTGAATAACTCTCGGAATAACTGTCCACCAGAAGTGCCGTTCTTCATTAAAAAAAAATAATAATAATTTATTTATATATATATATATAATCTCCTCATAGCCATAAATTAACTTATTAACAGTGGCGTCACAGTGCGAGGCCACTGAAGGGTAAGAGAAGGGAAGACAGGTGCGTAACAACATACAATATTCACAATAAAACATGAGCAACAACTACTGTAATTTAACACTAAATAATACTTATCATACTTGTAACAGCGAAGTAGTTGTCTTTTTGGCTTGGTATACTACAAAAAAGCTTTAATTTCATACATTTGTATAATTTTATTTTACTTTTTATTTTGGCTTGGTCCCTTTATTCATCAGGGGTCGCCATAGCGGAATGAACCGCCAACTTATCCAGCATATGTTTTACACAACGGATGCACTTCCAGCTGCAACCCACTACTGGGAAACACCCATACACTCTTATTCACACACATACACTATGGCCAATTTAGTTTATTCCAATCACCTATAGTGCATGTGTTTGGACTGTGGGGGAAACCGGAGCACCCGGAGGAAACCCACGACAACACGATGATGATCCTATTATATTGTCATACTGGCATTATATGAGTGGCATAAAATGGTCTTAAAATGACAATAATATAGTTTATCACAATATATTTTAGTGCAATATATCGTACAACAAAATATAGATATCGTGACAGGCCTACTGACATCCATTATTCTCATAAATAGATGCACTTGTTGCCATTGTCTATCGTCCATGGCTATTGCTGTATTCATAATAAAATAGAAAGAGGTTTGGTGGTAATTAAATTAACATCTAATTAATACAATACTAATTTCTCAGAATATATTTATTAGGAAAAAAAGTTGACACAAAATGACCACCAAGTGCAGCTTTTCATCTTTATCTTTTAGCTGAACTGTCAGGGTTGGAATGCACAGGATTGTTGACTATCAGAGCGAAAGATACATCTATGCTGCCTTCAAAAATTGATCAGATGAAGGAATCTCAGGAGATTGAAAGTGAAGTTAGAGCAGGATTTTGACATGCCTGCCTACCTATCCTTAGACGGCAGCATTTTTCAACTTTTGCAAGCAGCCTATCCATCTTTTTCTAAATGTGCCTGCTGCATTTTAAATTATGGGTTGTATTTCTGGTTTGGGGAACATCCATTGAGAAGGACTGAAAGAACTCGTTTATGCTTCGGATTCCATAATTATTTAATAAATGCAGTTTGGTTTACTTCAAGCCATTTCATTGGCAGCAACTGTTTGTTTTGGAACCAAAATGTCCACAATAGACAGAAATTATGATAGTCAACTACATATAATACCGACATCATTGTTACTGTTTGAATTAGGGCTGCACAATGTATCGTTTCAGCATCAATATCGCAATGTAATCATTCAAAATAGTTACATCGCAGGATATTAGGGTTGTCACGATACTGGAATTCGGCACCAAACGATACTGAAATTTTAAAAACATCCATTTCCCGCTAACATTTGAGCACTGTTGAGCTCTCTTAAACACGGCTGATTTGCCGTTGTGTTCACGTGCTCAACAGAAATGACTGTGACTGGCTGTGAAGGTCATCGGTTCACCGAACTCACTGCTGTTCACTGAGTGTAACCACAGATACAGGGATACTGGGTTTTTCCAATATCGCACAGCCTTAGTTTGAGTAAAAGTGCTGTGGAAAACTCATTGGAATTGTGTGCCCAGGGCTACATTTTTGAGAACTGAGAAATATGTACCCTGGGATACGTCTTTTTGTGGTTTTTGTTTTCACAAATCCATTAGAGGGAAAAAAAAATTTTCGTGCACATTTTTGACAATCTTAAATACATTACTGGAGCATGTTTCCTTCTCTTTTATCCACCAGAGTACGCTGTGTATATTTCTGCTGGTTCATTTACACGCAAAATGCAGCATATGTTACCCACAAGCACATATTTCTCAGTTGTCAAAAATGTAGCCCTGGGCACATTTTTCCTACGAGCCTTTGTTGTAAAAATTAAATGCTAATGTGTTTTTTGGTTTCAACAAATTACAACAGACTTGGCCATCTGACCAATCGCAGCAGAAGCTCGTTTAGAAAGGCGGGGTTTGTAGAGACTGGATCATTGAACCAACTAACACTAAAGCCCAAGACCGGTTACTCACTGAAGCTAAGCAGGGTTAAGCCTGGTCACTACCTGTATGGGAGACCACATGGGAAAACTAGGTTGCTGTTGGAAGTGGTGTTAGTGAGGCCAGCAGGGGGTGCTCAACCTGCGGTCTGTGTGAGTTCTAATGCCCCAGAAAAGTGAAGAAGACATTATACTGTCAGTGAGCACCGTCTTTCAGATGCGTTTAAACCAAGGTCCTGACTCTCTGTGGTCATTAAAAAGCCCATGTCACAAAGTAAGGGTGTAACCCCGGTGTCCTGGCCAAATTCCCTCCATCAGCCCTTACCCATCATGGCCTCCCAATCATCCCCATCCACAGAATCGACTCTATCACTGTCTCTCCACTCCACCAATAGCTGGTGTGTGGTGAGCGCACTGGCGCCGTTGTCCTGTGGCTGCCGTCGCATCATCCAAGTGGATGCTGCACACTGGGGGTGGTGTGGAGAGACCACAAACCACACCCCCCCATGAATGTCAAGCTCTTTGGCTGTATGGCCATACATGGTGAATGCGCTTTATAAATACACATTACAGTACATAAAGGGGAAAGAGCTGATGCTGCAGTGGATATTAAGAGAAAATCAAAGACGTTTTGACCTTGAATGTAAACACCGCAGGAGACCTTTAATTTAGAAACTTTAAAATAGCCTATAGAGGGTGCGTTCTGACTTTTTAAAATCCTTTAAGCACCAACTTTTTATTTCTTTTTTCCATGCTTCTAAGCTTCTAAACCTTATACAGTTCACTTACATAACATATATTTTTGGTTTGCGAATGCAAGTGAAATTCTTGCACAGCAGATCACAGGTAAATAATAACATTTAAAAGACAGATGTTGCATTTGTATTTAATTGCAAATATTTACTGGACTATAAAATAGTCTTATTATTATTATTATTATTAATTTATTTTTGTCATTTTTCTGACTTTTACGCTTTCCACTGCATCATCTATGTTGAAGAATTTTGTGTCTCTTCACTCTCTTGATCTTTTCATACACTCTCTTCCTCTTTTTACTCTGTCACTCTTAGAGAGGTGTTTTTTTTTATGCAGACTGGTCTACTTCAGCCCACCCATCGTTTGGGCCTCGGAGTGACTTTGCAGTAGTTTTTTTTTTTTTTTTTTTTTTTTCTTGAGTAATTGACAAATGCCGCAGTCAGCAATGCTTTCTCACTTGCTACATTTCCCACTGAGCTGAGAGAACTTGCTGGAGGTGAATGTTTGTTAAAATTCAGAGCAGATAAGACACTTTTCTGGGAAGTCCTGCAGGAAAAATCAGGTCATGCAAGCGTGAGGTGGTCTTTTTTGACATATTGTAGCCTGTGCATCCTTGCGGTTCAGGAATGGCGGTCTGCCAGAGAAAATACAATAAAATAATATATATTTATATATATATGTATATGTGATTTACAAATGAGGAACATTATTACAATATTTATTTTTCAAGTATCCAACAATATCCCGCAATATTTTAATTAGCTTGAGTAGTTCAAAAGTAGATGTAAATGTGCAGAATAGTGTTTGGAATTATTTGTGATGTTAAAATATGTATATGCATTGATAAAAAATTTAAAATTAAAAAAATTGATATCATTTGTATTACTCTTTTTTTTTATATTTCTTTTTTCTTTATTTTTAGATTTTATTTAAATTATTTCAGTTTTGTTTAGTTTAGTTTAATAAAAAATGTTTGTAATATGCACATTGACTATATCAGTTTGAATAACTCAAAAGATTGTTGTATTCATGTACTTGTATAATTTATGTTTATGACATTTGTAAAATAATTACTTTTTTGTTATTTTCAAGTTTGATTTAGTTTGTCATTGTTTTTTGGTCATTTTTAATAGATTTAAAAAAATATATATTTCTTCTTATTATTATTATGATTATTAATAATAATAATAATATTAATAATATAATTTTTAATTAATATTTAGCTTTCATTTAATCAAAAATTACATTTTTAATGACATCTCATCAAAAATAAAATGAAATTAAAAATACAAAAAATATATGAGTAAAATAAAAAATTATAGCAACAATATTGGTGCAGAAAAGCCATATTTCTCTCTATCAACATTTTCCATGAGAAGAACTCCTAAAACTTTAATTTACGTAGTTTAGGGGCACATCTTACATTTCAAAACAAGTTTAATTTGTAGCAAATGGGAACAATATGTTTTTATGAGCTTTAATATAAAGAAAAAAGTGTTTGAGACCTCTATGCCTTTGAGGTTTGAACCTTAGGGTAACCATCTTGACGCTCTTACCATTTGCATCACAGATGACTTAAATCCTAATGTTGAATCTGCTGTCCAGCTTGCAAATGAGACGACAGACGTTTAATTAAACTCTCAGTTCGATATATGTTGAGCAAAGCCTTCTGTCTGGCATTAAATCGCAAACGCGCATGTTATTCTCTAAACGCACACGTTGAACTCTACGGATAAAACGTGAAATTGATTTTACTACATCAATAAATTAGCCGTATTAAGTGTCATACAGGTGGCATATTGAGCAATTATAAACTGGCTAATCACCTCGCCGGGAAGTACGTCCCGTGGGTTTCTGTCTGTCAAAGCGACGCACCCAACGCAGCCATGAAGTCAACAGCAGCAGGTGTGTGGATTTTTGCACTTCCCTCTGATTGATGCTCCCCATATGTGCATTAAGAAGCCGGCATTCGCTTCCATCGCATTGGCAAAGCAGCGATGTAATTGTAATTAACTGAAAACAGGTGAGCTCAGTCAACTTGAGGACGGTTTCCTACGTGGTCGTGGTTAGAGTTTGAGGTTGTTAAAATCTGGCACAGGCATAGCTGAAGTCCGCCAGGCCATTGCTCTGCCAATTTACTCAATGTGCTAGTACTTTCCTTTTGTATAAGCAAATTTAAAGGAACACTCCACTTTTTTTTCTTTGGCTAATTTTACAAGTCCCCTGGAGTTAAAAAGTTGAGCTTTACCATTTTTGGAATCCATTCAGCCGATCCGATTCAATGATTTATGCTAAGCTAAGCTAAAAGTGCTCCCACCACACTCTGAAATTGGCTAAATGGATTCAAAAATGGTAAAACTCACCTGTTTAACTGTAGCGGACTTGTAAAATGAGCCTGTCATCAAAAAAATTAAAAATAAATTGGAGTGTTCCTTTAAGCAAGAGTCTTTTGATATGGGATTTCAGTTGTATTAGACGCCGTCCAAAAGTGAAACCTGAAATATGGCGTGATGGGGGTGAACTTTTCATTTGCTAATTTCCACAGGAACGGCACTCATGAGATGGGATGTCATCTGGCCCAGTGATCTGCCAACGGAGAGACAAATTCGTATGGCAGGTTTATGGCCACGATGCCTTGGTGGAGGAAAAAGGTGAAGCCTCAGCTGTCTAAAGCCCATCACATCCGACAGCTGCTAAGCGGCCCGGACGACTTTGAAACAAGGAGGAATTACCTGCTGGAATGCTGATAAAGGTAGGACAGAAACTGTCGTAATGGCTCTTCGTTCAATTCACAACTTCTAATGTTGGATGTCCACTGTGTAAAGTTTTTTTTTTCTTCTCTCATGTTGTCAGTAAGATTATTTGACACAAGTAAGACTGATATATTGGTTGATATTTGACATATTATTTTTATGTGTGTTTGTTGATGTGTTGACATTTTGACTTTTTATTTTGGAGGAACTTGGTTTGATTTTAATTTGTATTTAATTCGGTATTCGTTGACTTGCCAAAGGTGAACTAGAACTTGATTACATTGCTTGTAGTTTGTTGGATTTCTGCTCTTGGTATTTTATGTGCTACATTTGAATTTAGGATGCTGTTTAACTTCATGGTTAGTGTGTAGGCTTCTGTATTGTGTAGGTGTCAGATTTTGTTGTCGAGATTAATTGCTGAAGGTTTTATTACAATATACGGTATTATCATGATATTGACCCAAGCTGCACAAAATATTAGTTTAACAGGTATAATAATAAAAATAATTTTAAAAAGTGCATTGCTTTAGTGTATATACATGTTTAGAGTAAATACTTGTTTTTAGCAAATTAAATAGCAAAATGATGATGATAATAATAGAAAGTATAGGTAATCATTTAGAATAAAGTCTCATTAGTGTATCAGATAATGCATTAAAACCAACAGTGAGCAATGGCCATATTTTGGTTATATGTTAAAATTAATAAAACAATACAATTGGACCAAACAGAAATGGTTCATTGAACAACATCTCATAGAGTACTTTTGGTCCAACAGCACAACTGTGTTGAATTATGGATTGTTATTCATTTGTTTTACATCACAGGTTCTTCCGGAGACTTAATGTTTACATTGTTTACAATATTACTTGCGCACAAAAGTTGCTTCTTCATAGTAAAAAGCAACAGGATTTTATTGGCGTGCCCCTAAACCTCACCCTAAAACCAACCGTCATTTAGGTATGAGCCAATCATACTAAAATGTACAAAATTAATACGAATTAGCCATTAACTCAAGAAGTTACAAATTGCCTTGAGATTGTGTTGGCGTCACACATGACATCAACTCAATCGACTCAAGAAATCAAATCAACCAATTGACCCAATCGAATAAACTAAATCACTCAATTGACTCATTTGAATCAAACAATCAACTCAATTGACTCAATCAATTTAGTCGAAACAATTAATCAAATCAATCAATCAATGACCCAATCAATCGACTCATTCAATTTACTCAATCTACAAAAAAGTAATTTTATATTTGTCTGACTGAATGTTGCAAACAGATACAAATGAAATAATGAATCAAGCAACTCATTCGAATCAACAAATCAAATCAACCAAATGACTCAATCAAATCAACCAGTTGAATCAATCGACTCAGTCAAATCAATTAATCAAATCAATCTAACATTGACAATCAATCGAAAATCTATTAATCAAATCAATCTATCATTGACAGTCAATCGATTCAATTGACTTAACTAATCAACCCAATCAAATCAACCAATCGACTCAAATCAACCAGTTAAAACAATTGACTCAATCAAATCAATCCACTCAGTCAAGTCAATTAATCAAATCAACCCAACATTGACAATCAATCGAAAATGAATTAATAAAATCAATCACTGACAGTCAATCAGTGACTTAACTAATCAACCCAATCGAGTCAACCAATCAAATCAATCAATCAGTCGACTCAATCAAATCAATCAACCAGTTGAGTCAATCGACTCAATCAAATCAATCTACTTAAACCAATTAATCAAATCAATCTAACATTGACAGTCAATCGACTCAATTGACTTAACCAATCAACCCATTCGAATCAACCAATCAAATCAACCAAATGACTCAATCAAATCAATCAGTACGACTCAATCGAATCCACTCACCCAGTCAAATCAATTAATCAAATCAATCTATCATTGACAATCGACTCAACTGACTCAATCAATAGACTCAGTCAATCAATGACTTAAATCATACTAAAATGTACGATATGAATACGAATTAACCACTAATTCAAGAAGTTACGAATTGCCTTGAGATTGCGTTGGCGTCACACATCTCGATGGAAGCAGACACAGCGTTCCCAGCGCTTCAGCTCTCTCTCCCCTGATGCTCCACAATCAAATGTCTCATGGGACGCCAGAGGTTTTCCCTACATTAGCGCTGCAAGTTAATGAGCAAACGTGGGTGGAGAAAGCGAGATTGCGGGACAAGAAGACGAAAGGCTCCTCCTCCTCATGTTTCTCTCACTCCGCTTTTTTACATGCCTCATTCCCCCTTTCACTCTCCGGCAGATAATTAGCAGGCTCTTTACACACGGAGCCCACAGAACACTTGCTAATGTGTGCTTAAAGAGTGTCTGGCATTGGCCAATTTTCCAGCAGACGCACCGCTCATTGCTGCGGTGGTGTAAAGAGATACGCGACATGCTAATGATGCTCTGTCGATAAATGTTCGTCTCTGAGGATCTGTGTGAAGCCGCGGTGAGTTGGAGAAAGGAGGGTTTGTGGTTGAATTATGAGCGCCAGTTGTTGGTTTTATATTAGATGGATGCATGCTTAACCCCTCAGAGACCCTGAGCACTGATGTTGATGTATTTGCTTTTCTTGTTTTAAGAAAGCTGCTGGATAGAAATGCAAATATGCACAGTGTTCTTGAACAGCTGAGCTTGTTTACATAATGGCAATACTAAGATAAATGTAAAATTACACAATTTTCAAAGGACTGAGCCTATTGAAATTGTGTATATATATATATATCTTATTCATTCATTCATTTTTTTTCGGCTTAGTCCCTTTATTAATCTGGGGTCGCCACAGCGAAATGAACCGCTTTGGACTGTGGGGGAAACCGGAGCACACGAAGGAAACCCACGCAAACACGGGGAGAACATGCAAACTCCACACAAAAATGCCAACTGGCCCAGCCGGGGCTCAAACCATTAGCATATTTATGTACAGCAGTTTTAGCTAAATTCGGGAATAAATAATTGAAGGAAGGATGAAAATGAGTGAAATTTACATGATTTTTGTTTCTAAATATATATTAATTTAGATGATATTTGTTTATTTATCCACATTTATTTATGGATTTAGCAATCAATCATTAAACCTGTTTGAAATTATATTAAAAATACAGCTAAAAACAATTAATTTATGCATGCTTTTTGTAAATGGACATTTTTTTTTACTACAAAAATCATAATTGAAGACTGCAATACTACAAAAAAAATATTTTATATTTGTCTTTGACTCGATGCAAACAAATGAATGAATGAATGAATGAATGAATGAATTGATCAACTCAATCAAATCAACCAGTCAAATTAAAGAATTGACTCAATTGACTCAACCAATCGACCCAATTGTATCAACCAAATCAATCAATGACTCAATCAATTGAATCAACCAGTTGACTCAATCAATCTACTTAGTCAAAACTATTAATTGAATCAATCAATTAATCAATCAATGACTCAATCAATCGACTCAATTGTCTCAGTCATATCAAATCAATCAGTCCATCAAACTATAAAAAAGTAATTTAATATTTGTCTATGATTGAATAGTTTCAAATAGATGAATGAATGAATGGATGGATGGATGGATGGATGGATTAATTGAACTATTAATTGATTGAACTATTAATTGAACTATTAATTATATCAATCAATCAATGACTCAATCAACCGACTCAAAGTAATTTAATATTTGTCTATGACTGAATGGTTGCAAACACATGAATGAATGAATCAACAAATAAATGAATGAAACGATCAACTCAATCGAATCAACCAATCGAATCAACGAATTGACTCAATTAACTCAACCAATCAACCCAGTCAAATCAACCAAATCAATGACTCAATCAATCATATCACCCAACTGACTCAATCTACTCAGTCAAAACTATTAATTGAATCCATGACTCAATGACTCAATCAAACGACTCAATTGACTTAGTCATATCAAATCAATCAGTCATGATTCCAGCCATGACTCCATCAATACTACAAAAAAGTAATTTAATATTTGTCTATGACTGAATGGTTGCAAACAGACGAATGAATGAATCAACAAAGAAATGAATGAAACGATCAACTCAATCGAATCAACAGATTGACTCAATGAACTCAACCAAATCAATCAATAAATCAATCAATCATATCACCCAACTGACTCAATCTACTCAGTCAAAAATATTAATTGAATCAATCAATTAATCAATGACTCAATCAACTCAATTGACTCAGTCATATCAAGTCAATCAGTTAATCAATACTATGAAAAAGTAATTTAATATTTGTCTATGACTGAATGGTTCCAAACAAATGAATGAATGAATGAATGAATGAATGAATGAATGCATGAAGCGATCAACTCAATCGACTTAATTGACTCAACCAATCAACCCAATCGAAACTTAATGAATTAACCAATTAAATAAATCGACTAAATTGACTCAATTTTAACCAATTGAATAAATTGACTTATTTCACAAGCGAATCAATCAATGACTCAATCAATCAAACTCAATAAATAACTCAATTAATGAATCAATGACTCAATCAATCAATGACTTACTCACTGCTAGGGTTGTCACGATACTGGAATTCGGTACCAATCGATACTGAAGTTTTACAAATTTCCATTTCCCGCTAAGATTTGAGCTCAACAGAAATGACTGTGATTGGTGGTGAAGGCCATCATTTCACCGAACTCACTGCTGTTTACTGAGTGTAACCACAGATACAGGGACACTGGAGCGTTTCATAGTCTCGTCGATCAGCTGGTTTGTCTATAAGCTGACATACAAGTGATCCATTGATCGCGGCTTTAAAACGCTCCAGTGTCCAGCGCTCCAGTGCATGTGAACACAACGAAATCAGCTCTGTTTAAGAACGTACTCAGTAGCGCTCAAATGTTAGCGGACGTTTTTAAAACTTCAGTATCAATTTGTTCCGAATTCCAGTATCATGCAACCCTACTCACTGGACTTGTCTTCAATTCTATGAATTAACAATTAATTAGTAAATAGTAATCACAAAAAAAAAGAGGAAAAGCTTTCATTCAAAAACCAATAATCATGTTGCATAACTTATTGTCACATGTAAATATGTTCAATTCAAAATCTTTCAGAAATGTTTGTTGTAACACATACATGTATAGTTTTATCAGGAACATTAAAAGTGCATAATTTATATAAAAAAACAAAAACAAAGAAAGAAAAAACCTTGCAGATACAATAGCAAATGTATGGTGTATGGAGTAATAAACGTGCATGCCATCATATCTCTTTCATTCGCTTTGCATATTAACAGAGCGTCTGATTGCTTATTTAATTCTTAGACCTAAAATTGTTAACCTTTCGACCTGGAAACATAACATATGCGACACGAAAGTGAAAACACTGTGCATCTGGAGCTCTCTCTTCTCAAATATGGCTGGTGCAAAAGTCAGCAAAAGGTCCTGCATTACTCTAATGGCCATTAAATGACAAAAGCTGTCCAAAAGGACCAGCTGGCTTGTCTACTCTCTGCTCATTACCATTTTCATGAGCTCGCCTCATGCTAGTCCAGATAATGGCCGAGCAACCCAAAGCAATGGCATTTTACAAAAGCTACACACATTCATCATGTTGCAGTATGAGTCCTGCTAAGAAAACACATGGCTTGCATGTTTAATATTCACACATGGGGACAACGCTAGCATGACACTTTTTTTTTTTCATATCCACCTTTTTCCTATGCCCCATGATGCCTTGCGTGAGTAATGGGAGTGAATTCAGTTAGAAAAAAAATTGTGAACAATGAGGCGGCTTTATTCTCCTCACAGTTCATCCATCTGATATTAAAAGGCTTATTATGTTTTATTTCATTCTGAGGTCTCAAGTAAGTTGTATGTTATCAGCATTTACTAAAGAATAATGAATAACCAGTTTTTTGGCATTATGAGGGGCATTATTATTCTCAATGTTCAAGGAGCCAACATTGAAAAACATTCGTTCATTCATTCATTCATTCATTTGTGTGAATTTTTATATCACTATACAAGAAAAAAATTAAAGGTGCATGATTATTTAGGCGACGCGGTGGTGCAGTGGGTAGCACGTTCGCCTCACAGCAAGAAGGTCGCTGGTTCAAGCCTCGGCTGGGTCAGTTGGCATTTCTGTGTGGAGTTTGCATGTTCTCCTCGTGTTCGCGTGGGTTTCCTCCGGGTGCTCCGGTTTCCCCCACAAGTCCAAAGACATGCGGTATAGGTGAATTGGGTAAGCTAAAATTGTCCGTAGTGTATGTGTGTGAATGAGTGTGTATGAATGTTTTCCAGTGATGGGTTGCAGCTGGAAGGGCATCCGCTGCATAAAACATATGCTGGATAAGTTGGCGGTTCATCCCGCTGTGGCGACCCCAGATTAATAAAGGGACTAAGCCGAAAAGAAAATGAATGAATGATTATTTATTTGTTTATTTATTTATTATTTTTTATTTATTCATTTATTTGTATTTTTTTATATATCACTACACAAGAAAAAAGCAAGGTGTCTGATAAAGACGTCTTCTCAGAAAGATTTCATATTTTCTTGGACTTTTTTTTCTACAAATAGCATACATATT
>CAIGQV010016298.1:7628907-7641091 GCA_903798115.1 Danio jaintianensis | reverse complement strand
TACTCACCCCATGTCATTCCAAACCTCTATGACTTTCTTTTCTTCTGCCGAGCTCAAAAGAAGATGGCAGAATGACAGTCAGAGTCTCCATTCACCTTCACTGCACTTTCTTTTGAAAGCGAACAGTGACTGAGACTGCAAATCTGCCACATCTCTCTCTCTCTGTCACACTGAATTCAGTCAGTCGTACGCTTTGAAATGACTCCATGATGTGTAAATGATGACGCCATTCAAATTTATAGGTCAGCTATTCTTTTAAGTGATTGATATGATATGCTTTTTGCCTGGATTTTATTTGGTCTGCATAATGATAAACGCTGTTCACGCCGGCGTATTCATTGTGCAACTCATAGTCTATCCTCAGATGACTAGATAAGAGATAATGTGCATTTCTCACAGATAAGAAAACAGCTTTGAGTCGTGCTAGAAAAACAGCCTCTCATCCTGGCTTCATTATTTTCCGCTACCAGATACTGATCTGACTTCGTATTATTATCACAAAAATGATAGTACTATAGTTGTCAAATAAAAACACGCACATTTTTTGAAGACTTAGGCAATTTTATGTGTGCTTCATCATGCTTTTTTAGCCTTTAATGTGTTGTGTAATTGTACAGTATTTTACAGTTAAAGGTCTGCAGAGTTTAAAAGTACATTTTGTCGCCCCGAAGCAAGTGTGAAGTGCCTAAAACGAGACATCAATAACTTCTATCTTACTTCCAGCACAAACATTCTGTAGGTTTGGAACACATTTGCATAACACCAGTGTATAGCCTTCATTGTAGGCCTGGAAAGGTTTGGTTGGGGTTGTCAACATGTCAAAAGCAAATCTACTTTGCATGTACTTCCAAAGTATGTATGCTTAAACCGACTGACCCACACACATCCTTTTCTAAACCCAACCCGATAGTGTTTTTAAAAACAAACTAGAAGAAAAAAGTCATCTTTTACCACAATTTTGCACTGATTTTTTTTTTGCGTTTTGTTTTACCTGGTAAGCAAACTGAGTTTTTGGGTTTAAGAAGATGGGTTGGTTTTTACTGGGTTGTTTACTAGGCGAACGTGCTACCCACTGCGCCACCGTGACGCCATATGTAGACATATATATATATATATGTCTACACTCAACAAATTACTTTTGCTGCTTGTTCAAACTACTTCTTTAAAATGAGTTGAAACAACACAATTCTTAAGGGTTTTTTTTTGGGGAGGACACCTTAATTCAGGGGTCTCAAACTGGGTCCCATTTACGGCTCACCCTCCTCCTCCCTCTGGCCCCCAACTGACGTCAAAAATATTACGAGATTCCGCCCGCCGAAACATATTTTTGAACCACTATCATTGTTGTGCAGTCGCGTCTAGCCACTTGTGGTTTTGACTAGGTATGGGTATGATAAGATTCTGACAGTATGATAACCTTGGATATAAATATCACGGTTTCACGGTATTGTGATTACTGCTCTAAAATATATTATTTTTAAATGTCTGGGTAAACTTTTTTTCCCCTTTGAACACAATATATTTTATTTTGAGAAACATTTCAAATATTTTGGAACAGTAAACATGTCAGGCTAAATAATTCAAATGAGATATTGACTTCTGCTATCTTCATTAGTGTCAAAAACACAGATTTCTTTACAATTTAAAATGGCATCCTTGGATATCTTTTCTGCTGGAGATAATGTTGTCCTAAAAAAAAAAAAAAAAAAAAAACGTAAATAAAAAATCTTACACATACCTTAGGAACGGTATTGCAGAAAATTTTGCCATTTTAAAACCTTGACTTTTCCAAACCACGGTATACCTTGAAAACGATTATCTTCCCATGCCTAGTTTTGACCCACCACCTAGTCGACATTTAAAGTACTGCATTCAGATTAGTTTTACTTTCATTTTCTCTCAGTGTACGGTCGAGAGTAACACACATGCGTTTTAATTCTGTGGCTGATTTAAACGTTAAAATACATGTTCGTAAGTGCTCTATTTTTACTAAAGCTCTATTTTTGTAAATATTCAAGGGTCGTTTGATTATTATCAGTTTTATTCCACTTGTATTTTGTTGTACAAACACTTCTTCATGGCTTAGACGTTATGCTGGTGGTGTAGGAAATATGATAATTGTGCTAATATTCCATTCAAATGGTCTCATTTAATATATTTTCCTTGTATGCTTATTAAGATTTGCATAAAAACTCTGTACATTAGTAAAATTGTACTGCTAGTTGAATTGAACTTGTTAAAGTAAATGTGAATATGTACATAATTTACCCCTGTTTGTTGTAGTTTTACAAAAAAAGAAAGATATTGAGAAGAACAATTGGCAGTAAAGTCACTTTAAGGTACCCAAACTGCTTTCTGCTGTTCTTACACTATTGGGACAATACAATTGGTTGGGACAGAATAATAATAATTATGCCTATTATTTGTAGTATTTTCATAGCAATTTATGCTACCCCTGCAATATGTACAGCAAAAAACAAAAAGCTCGAGTTTTGACTGCATATACTCTGTGAAAAAATGACTGTGTGTGTCTAACACTCGGCCATACACACAACGACCACAGATATATTTCAGCAGCTGATGTGTGACACGATACATGTGCTGATGTGCATTGTCACTGGTGAGAGGTAATGCTTGAAATATAAACGTCATGTCTGTTGTCCTAAGATGCATCAGTTGTCAGGTTTCCACCTTTTTCAAAACGGCCCTCCTATGAGTTGTCAGTCACTGAAATGACCCCTCGCCAATTTGAGTTTGAGACCCCTGCTTTATATTCAATCCACTTAAATTTGTAAAAAATTGTTAATTTGTGTGTGTCAGGACAACATGAAGGAATTGTGTGGAATCCAGCATTTTTTACAGTGTATATAAGAGAGGTCTATAGCTCATATATAGGAGAGGAAAGGATTTTATAAGATTATATAAGAGTGAAAAAAACATGTAACTTTTCTTTTGGTTTGTAAATGTGGCACAACAGGATGTTTGTGGTCTGCTGTTTTTGGCAGCCTGCAAGTCTTTCCATGAAACTCTCTGTGTTTATTTGGCGTTTGTGCATCAGTGAAGTTCAGAGGCATTAGCTAGTGTCCTGTACTGACATGATGCTGCCAGAACCAACTTAATAAGGACTTACCAGTGACTCAGACTGCCTGTTCAAATGTCTTCGTTCTTTCTTTTTTTTTCATTTCTTTTTTTTTTTTCAGAAGGGCAATGAAATAGATATGCAAATTACGTTTGGTGAACATTGAGTTCAGTTGCATTTTAATGAAGCGTACCAGGAAGAAACAGCAACAAGTTTAACATCGCCTTCAGCTACATCAAATGCCTCTGTAACAGAGGTCTGAGACTTCATCTGTTTGATCAGAAATTCAGTTAAAACTAAATAAATATCATTGGACGTAAGAGGTTTATGTTGTAATAATGTAATATAATGTCTTCCAGTGATTTAAAGCTGAATTTTCTGAATCATTACTAATGGTGTCATGGGGATTCATAAATCATTCTAATATACTTATTTGCTGATCGAGAAATGTTTCTTATTTTCAGTGTTAAAAAAATAGTTGTGCTGCTTCATATGTCTGTGAAAAAACTACTTTTTTTCCCCCCACATGATCATTTGATGAAATGAATGTTCAAAAGGACTACTTTTAATTATAAAAAATAAAAAAGTAGGTAAGGAATAATGAACGGCTTGCCGTGCGTTAAAGGATTTTAATGTTCGATGTGGAGGTGAAGGAAAAGTGTATTAAAAAACACTTCGGCGAAGTGTATTAAAATCCTTTAACGCACTGCAAGCCATTGATTATACTGCTTATTCCATGGTCATTTGCAAGGTAGGCCTAATTTTAAAATAGTTTTGCTCTTTGCAACGCAATATTTGTCCGAATTTTTGTCAGTTTTTACATGTTAGATTTTCTAGACCCTCCGCTGAATCATCTGTGACAGGCTGACAGGCAGACAGACGGAGAGAGATCATGTACGCACTGTTTATACCTGCTAATATTAAGATGTGATTTCATCAATCCGATCACAGCTGGACAAATAAGACATTACCAGTTACACCTCGAGTGTGTTTCTGATCGCTGCTTTAAGTAAAATAACATTACGCTTATTAAAAACACATTAATCTACACAAGTCTATACACATGAAATAAAACGTTCACAAAGCTGTATCTTATGAAATGCCGGTTTAAGGGCACATAAGATGCATTTTGGAGAGAAAGCAGCCAAAGCCTATTTCAGAAATCTTTGCTGTGAAATATGTAGGGAAATTTTGCAAAAGAAATAAAACATATGGGGACAGGTAAGAGAACATCCTGCTTTATGTATCTTCTTTAAAACAAAAGCAATTAGTCAAACACACAGGATCAGTGTAATATTACATTATTGACGGTCATAAATTCATTATGAAACTTATCTCTCAAGGATTAATTATATATCACGTTTTAAACAACAGAGATGCAAGAGATTAGATCCAGCGGCAGGTCCTGAGATGGTCTGGCCGATATAAAGCTTCGCTTGGGGGGAGCAGTTCGCGGAGCTGCCGCTGACCGCCTGGAGCTTCCAACATTTTTAAAGACACGCTACCCTTATACATAAACTGCCGATTTGACTTTAAAATAACTATATTCTCGCTGGAAAAACTCTTAACTTGATTTTGTGGCATAATTGATGAGTATTTTTCTAATTTTGCAGATTTCCCGTCCGCCATTAACAGTCCTCATCGGTTTCCTGTGCATCGCATGTGAGTTGCTATGGTAACTATAAACGTTTGGGAGAAGTGCATTTATTTTGAACTGTGATCAAAACTGACTGGAACTGGAATATTATGCACACCCTCCAGCCAATCAGAATCAAGAATTTCAACAGACCATCATAAATAAATGGATAGTAAATAAATGAATAATACATAAAAAAAAAAAAATACATCAATACTACTACTACTACTACTACTACTAATAATAATAACAATAATAATAATAATAATAAAAAGTGTAACATCTCTGTTATTTTCACTTTATAATAATGCATCCCTGCTGAATAAAAAAAACCTGCTGAGACTGAACTTTTACAATGTATTATATATTCTCCATTTAACTATAAGGACCAACTCACATGCATATCATATGTACCAAAAGAAAGAAGAGAGTGAAACACACACACACACACACGCGCACACACACACAAACAAACGAGCTGTATATTAAATTCTAAAGCATAAAGGCGTATCTATGATGAACTCTCTTGACGGTTTGTCATAGTGTTTATGCAGTAAGTAGAGCGGGAATTTCCCAGGTCTGACAATTGTATTTTCCTTTTGTCAAATGTGGTTTGGCTGCGCCGCTAAGTTGCTGCATCTATCCAGATAAAGAAATCAGCCATGTTTATTCATAAGCTGACAACACACCACAATATATATATCCTAAGATGACTGAAACCTCAAGCACTTATTTCCTAGTTTTACCTTCACAAAACCAAATAATATTATTTAACATCAATAATAATAGGTGTTGTTGTTGTTGATCATCAAAAATAATAAAATGATCCAAAACATTGGAAATTATAATAATATTATTATTATTATTATTGTTGATATTATTATTATTATTATTATTATTATAATTATTGTTTATTATTATTATTATTATTGTTTATTATTATTATTATTATTGTTTATTATTATTATTATTATTATAATAAAAATTAAGACATTTGTTCAAGGAATGGCTTAGATTAAAAAGTAAACATGGGTATCAGTCAAACACCAACCACACTTAAAGGGATAGTTCACTCAAAATTGATACTCGTTTCAAACCTTTACGAGTTTCTTTTTTTTCTGGTAAATTGGTAAAAAATGGTAAAGACCATTGACTTTCATAGTAGGAAAGGCAAATTCTATGGAAGTCAATGGGTACTAGTGCGTTTCTATGGAGATCCCAGTGTAGCTGCCATTACGACCCATTGATTTTTGTTTTGTTTTTTGTTTATTCTTTGTTTTGTCTTCACACAGGTCACATGACAAAAAAAAACTATCAATTGTTCTTAAACATCCTTTTTCTGTTTGTGTAAATGTCCAGTTTGGTCATTATGTCCTTAAAGTCCGCATGAACCGGAAGCTGCAACCATTTAAATTTTTTGTGTTGTGACGCAGTTCCTAGAGAAATTGGATATTAAATGAGAAAACAGTGGGCGTGGCTTGTTTTGCTTTTTTTACTGTGAGCTGATTGGATGTAGTAAAGTAGGCATTTCATTCAGAAAGATCGGGAAAAGGGTTTCAGGAGAGCTAACGGCACCGAACGCGCTTTTTGCGTTGAGAGGTGCCTTTTTTGAATGATTTACTAACGGCCGCGAGCGTTGTGCACGCTGCTTATGCGCCCTGCGCGCCTCGCGTTTTAACTACCTGCTGCACCTTGCGTTTTTGCCATTGCGCGCCGTGTGCTCACAGTTGATAAAGTCAACTCTGAGTGGAAAAAGCACGTTCACGTCAGTCGCATTTTTTTTTTCATTCTCCAATCAAATGAACGCAGAGGCGGGGTTTCCTTTGAGGTGCCTGCAGTGTTTGTGTTGTCAAGACAACTGTGGATACTTTTGAAGATGGAGGAGAGATTTCTGTTTGTTCTGTTTTGAGTTATCCGGAGCCATAGATATACTAGATGTCGCCTGGCCTATTGTTGTCTATTGGAAGGAGTGCGTCAATTGAGCCGCCATTTTAGTACAGGGTAGCGCTCCTTTGAAATGAATGCGGGACCAAGGTGCAGTGGAGGACTGTGGCCATCCAGAGCCAGAGATATACACATATATACATATATCTATGATCGGGAATTTTCCCCCGTGGTCAGTACGCAAAAAAATGTTAAAAGAAATGTAATTACGAAAATTATAATTTTACATCACTTTTCTACGTCGATGGATCAGTGACCGCACGGGCATTGCCGATAAAGAGTGTGTTTGTGTGCATGGAAATGTATTATCCTCCCTCCCTGTTTAATTTGATCTAATCCATGTCCTGAAACACACCCCTTCTAATGGAGGGAGCGATTCGTTTGTGAATGAATCCCCCGTTATGAACGACTCGTTCACTTAGCCGACAATAATACACGTTTCTAGCAGCGCAGCGTCTTGTCATATTTCATTTTCATTGTTTGCTGATTTTATTCAACAGAACTAGCATAAGCCTAGAATTCAGTGCAAGTTGATGCTACTTTGCCTTATGATCAGTGCAGTAAGAGACTGTATTATCATCAATAACGTTACTTGTGGAGCACAAAAGTTTATAACATGTAAAAAACGAAATCTTACCTATGAAATGTTCTGCCTTTGTGCTTTGTTTTCTTTGTTCGCTCGTTACTACACCCGTAAGCAGCGCTAAAGTCCAGCATCTTCACATTGGCACACTGTCTTGACTAGTGCGGTTGAATGATGTTTGTCCTGGGAGCCCTGTACAAATGTGGCGGCTCTATTGACGCATGCTGAGGGTCCGTATGCGATATCTAGTATATATATCTATGATCCGGAGCTGTATGACTTCACAAGTCTTGAATTTCACAATATTATTAAATATTAAAATTATACCAATATCAACAGCAACACTCTCGCACAATACCCAGCTGATTCAGTCGTTGCCTAGCGACAAAAAAAGCGCACCACGTTTCTTTTTTTCTTGTCAACAAAAAAGGCAGTGTGGTGCGCCTTGCGTTTTTAGAACGGAAAAGCGCGTTCGGTGTGATCGGCCCCTAACAGACACCTCCTCCTCACCATTTCTGTTTGTTGTCATAGTCCCATCAAAAGTGACAGTTGGAGGGGCGTGGTTAATTATGTTAGCCACGCCCAATAGCTCAGACTGATGTAATCTGACAATTGAACTGAAATAAGCAGGTAGTGCATTTTCAGATTTCAATTTTAGATTACAAGGTCTTTTTGTTTTTCTTAATGACATGTACAGATGAATTGTTGACCACAAAACTAGCAATGCAAGCTAACAAAATCAAATGAGGTGCGTCCCAAATCACTACTCTACCCCATTTTGTAGTATAAATAGTGTAAGTAGTGCATTCAGACTGAAATATTCACCACGCCACGCCTCCTTTTTAAAATCGTACATTTTTGTACGACTGAACTCGTACGAATTCGTACTAATTAGCCACTAAACTGACAAAACGTAAAATACTTACGTTTTCTCGTGAGGTCAGGCTGGTTATACTCATGGCAGGTATTATTTGGCAACCGTCAAACGTCATCTGGGAAATGGTTGGAATTTCCACTTAGTAAAATAACCATTGTTGTTCCATTTGGGACAATGCTATATTCATATACTATGCTGTTGAGTGTGTAAGTGCATAAGTACATAATGCATAAGTGTATAGTGTGCCTTTTGGGATGCAGCTATGGTTAGTTTTGATTTCATTTGTACTTTAACCATCATGATAACCGGTCATCATCATGATTATCCGGTGCGACCC
This sequence comes from Danio jaintianensis, assembly GCA_903798115.1. Lineage (NCBI taxonomy): Eukaryota > Metazoa > Chordata > Actinopteri > Cypriniformes > Danionidae > Danio > Danio jaintianensis. The sequence continues at coordinate 7,632,635 of CAIGQV010016298.1, read as the reverse complement.
TGCACTCCACAACCCTGATAACCAGTTGAGTAGTGGGTAATAGTGGTGGTTTATCTGGAGCTCAGCTGGTGGTTTTGTTGATTCAGTAAAGTACTGCGACTCTCTCTCTGACCGCCCGCTGAGGCTGTCCAATTAGTCAAGACTGTGATTATGTTAATTGGCTGTTTCTAGTAAGGCCTGGCACTCGTGACTGTGGGGCATCACATTAATGATGGTGATTCATCACCCTCTTTACATTCCCCCCGTCCCAAAGAAAAATGGGACTGACAATCGCCTGTCACATGTCTTTATGTTTTGTGTATTTTTATTTTTTTATTTTTTATGTCTGTATCCAGTGGAGTCTGTCTGTCCGGTAGGAAATCTCTGATAAGTTACAGTAGCTTGAGCTTTATGAAATTTCATAAACCAGTTGATTTAATACAATGCAGTGTTAATAGACAGATAGTAATAACATTTGATGATGACAACAACAACAACAACTACAACAATAATAATAATAATAATAATAATAATAATAATAATAAAAAAAAATAAAAAAATAATAATAATAATAAATGTTATAGTAATAACAACTATTATTATTATTATTATTATTATTAAAATGAGTGCTTAATTAAAATGAATTAATAAGTACACCCATTGCCAATGTTTTGTATCATTTTATCGTTTCTGATGATGATGATGATGATGATGATAATAATAATAATATTAATAATAACAACAACAACAACAACAATAATAATCATTTTATTATTATTATTATTGTATAAAATATTATCATTATTTTGTTTATCAAAACAATAAAATTGCGCTTAATAATAATAATAACAACAACAATAATAATAATAATAATAATAATAATAATTATTATTATTATTATTGTATAAAATATTATCATTGTTTTGTTTATCAGAAACAATAAAATTACGCTTAATAATAAAAAAAAAATCGTTATCATCACCACCATAATAATAATAATAACAATAATAATAACAACAACAACAACAACAATCATCATCATCATCATCATTATCATCATCATAACAATAATGTGTATTGTTGTTATTATTATTATTATTATTATTATTGTTATTGTTGTTATTATTATTATTCTTATTGAGCACACCCATTGTCATAATATATGTGCTCATTTTATAGGTTTTTTTTCAAATTTATTTTGTTTTTCATTGTAATTATTGTTTGCAATGTCTTTTAGCTTTTTATGAGTAATATAAATGTTGTAACACAACTAATGTTGTAGAACAAGATGTAATACAATTATATTAAAATAAATGATTATTAAATTGATCAAAAATACATTAAGAACAGTAACACTAAATATACTATTTGATTTTATTTAAAAATCCACAATATTGATATATTAACATTTATAATAATTTAAAAGCACAGTTATTTAATATAGACATGCAACAAATAATTGTATGTTATGTTGTGTTATGTTATATACATTATCATTTTCTTTTTTGTCATTATTTAAGCAGTGCATCTCTGTGAGTTAGCTCTCTCTGTGTAATTTATTCAGTAATTGTGGGATGTGTTGAGCAAATGAAGCGTCTCTCTGATGTGAAAAGACTGATTGCAGGCTGATTCATGTGTTTTTAGCAGGAGAATCACAGATGAGTGAAGTTTCTCAGGATCCACACTGAGTTTCCATTAACAGTGTGAGAGTCAGTTCATCCCAATGCATGAGGAATGAAACATTTTCACACACACGTGACTGAAACATCATCGGCTTATGACTGTATTTACATGAAAGTGAAGCCGATTGTTCACTGTGTAAATGCAGAAGTACAGTAAATGCGAAGGGTTTTTCAAGAAATACACAGTGACTTTTTTTTTACCCGTGGTTTGTTTACTTTTTATTTAATTTGATTATACTTTATTAAATACTTTATTTATTACTTTATTTATTTATTTGTAAATGTATACATTTATTTAAAAAATATTTTTATTTTACAGCTGTGTTTTCTCTTTATTTTCTGTGCTGTTCGTATTGATTATGTTTTAGTATATTGTAGTACTTAAAAAGTAAATAAGATATGCACAAATAAAATATATTTGTTGCATAGTGTCCTTTTATTTTCTGTTTAGTTTTTAATAAAATATATAAAAAGAAAATAAGCATTTTAGTTTTCATTTTTTGTTTACTTCACTTTAATTACAGTACAATTAACGAACAAATGAATGAATGAATGAATGAATGAATGAACGAATGAATGAATAAATGAATGAATGAAATACAAAAACTTTTTTTTCGTTCTATCATTTGTTCTATTTTATCTTATATTATCTTATCTTATTTTATTTAATTTTTTAATTAACTTGATTAACTTAAAAAGTAACTTTAAGTCATCCCATCACTATTTTCCAATCATATCTGAGTTTACTCTAAAATAATAAAAATATGTAGCATACATAAATAATTGAACACATAAAGTACCTATAAAGTAAAGCAATATATAAAAAATAAGTACAAACAACACATACAATGTTTGAGAGTGTAATGAGATGAAAGTCATTTTTTTTTTGTTTTAGATTGAATTGAGTTTTTATTTTAAAATAGTTGTTTTTGTGTTGGTATTTTTTATTTGTAAATTATTTTATATTATATTTGTAATCTTTTTTTAATTTTAATTTTATTATTATTATTTTTATTGATTGATTTATATGATATTTTTAATCAATCTATTCATTCGAATTTCAATGTATTTTTCGTATTAAAGTTTTATATTATATTATTTGCATTGGTTAAAATTCTATATTATTTGAATACAAATTTTCTATAATGTTTTTTATAAAATTAAATATTTATGTATTTATTTAGTTATTTAGTCATTTTTCTATTTAATAATAATAATAATAATAATAATACCAATAATAATAATAATAAATATAATAATAATAATAATAAAGTTTGTTCCAGAAGGTTAGAGCAAAGCATTCACACTTTGACCGTGTACAGTCGGTTTTTTTTTTGGTTTTTTTGGAGCGGAGAGAAAGCTTTGTAATGTTGATTCTGCATTCTGTCAGTCCAGATGCGGCTGTTGAATTGAAGAATGAAGACGTGTCCTGCTGACGAGGCATCTTCATTTTCTGCTGAGCTCCAACTCTGACGTCTGCTAGCTTTCCAAGCCAATCTATCTTTGTTCATGCTAATTTCTAAACAACTTTTTCTGACTTCCAACAAATTGTTAAAGATTAGTCCATTGTGGTCAAACTTCAGGCCTCGCTGTGCAGAAGCTCCATCAAGATATTGCTTCTCAAACAAGTGTGTGTTTTAAATCTACAGTCTGTTGTTTTGTGTCAGTGCTGGTAGTAATGGATGCAGATTTGGGTATGGACGGCAGGGACGTGTCAGACACTATTTACTTGATGTGGTGTAAGTACTGCACTCAAGTCATTCAGCTGATTAGCTTTACTAAAATATTGAAGCATTGTAAATGTTTTCCTAATTTTCTAACTTGCGTTTTTTTTTTACAGTGGTGTTTCACATCCATTTACTTCAAAAGTAGTTCAGGCTTGTTTTTTAATATAACTTAATCTAAATATAGTTTTAGACATTTTGTTGTGCTTTTCTCTTTGTATATATATGTTTATTTATTTATTTTAATTTTTTTTGGAAATCTTTTGTTAATTTATTTATTGTTTTTTTATTGTTAACTGTGTGTGTGTATATATATGTGTGTGTGTGTGTGTGTGTGTGTGTG
>CAIGQV010016298.1:7616970-7628507 GCA_903798115.1 Danio jaintianensis | reverse complement strand
CTGTGTGTGTGTGTGTGTGTGTGTGTGTGTGTGTGTGTGTGTGTGTGTGTGATTATATTTATTTTATTACAACAAATACAGTTTAAAATGATTTTGTTTAGTTATGATAACCCTAACATACTGTACAGTAATATTTGTGCTGTTTTTAATTAAGCTGTTCAATAGTAAACATACAGAGGATAAGTCCTCATGTGCATATGTTGACTATGTAATTCTGACCTTTGAGGTATTGTAGCTATGAAAGAAACTAGAGTGCATTAATATTCATATACCCTACCTACAGTTCAGCAAAGCTTAAGTTTATTTAATTTTATTTAAAAAAATGTTTTATTTTTTTTTATTATATTAATTTTATTTTTAATTTTTTTCAATTTATAATTTTTTTTATTTTATTTATTTATTTTTTCTCTTTTTTTATTTAATTTTTTTTTTAAATTAAGTGTCAAACCGGATGTCACTTAAACTTTTGATGTGAGGTTCAGCCAGTGCAGTCGCTTGATGAAAAATATGTTTGTCCCCCTAAAGGTGTGAAACGGCCTCAGCAGCAGAGATTTGTTTACGAGTATTTGTTTACAAACAGTTTTTTGCCGAGTTGTCTGAATGACGAATGGATTGGTGGAAGGTAAACAACAGATTGCCAATACTATTTCGACAGGACTGGAGGTTGCTTACTGGGATCAGCGTGTGTGTGTGCGCGCATGTGCGTGTGTGTGTGCGTGTGCATGTGTGTGTGCCTGCGTGCGTGCGCGTGTGTGTGTGTGTTGTGTGCACGCGTGCGTGTGTGTGTGTGTGTGTGTGTGTGTTTGCGTGTACAGACATGTGATGACAGATCCAGCAGAGGGTTAAGCAGAACTGTAGTGTGTCTTTGTGTCAGAGATGCAGAGGTGGACTGTTTTTCTTATACATTTTTTCATTCACATGAACAAGAATCCTGCATAATTATATGTAGAATGAACACTGATAAGTAGGGCTGCATGATATTGAACAAATCTGACATTGCAATATTTTGTTTTGCTGCGATTATATTTAGCAATTTCGTTAATTTAGATCGACTGGGATCATCTAGTCTTTTTCTATGAAGTGCATCTACATAAATTACAAGCAAAAATAATACTTTATGGTTTTCTGGGCAATTTAACAGTATTCAAGTACAAAAATTGAACAGTCAAACCTAAAATAACATGGTCATCGTTGTATGAATAATTAGATAAATAATAATATTTAAAAACCTGTTTATTTTTTTATCTTTAATAAATAATCTATTCCTGCGACGTGACTATTGCAGACACATTGCGATACTGATGCTCAAGCAATATATTGTTCAGCCCTACTGATAAGGTATGAAGAATTATTAGATACGTGTGTTTATAATTATTTTATGATGTTTTATCTAACAATGTTATTATTATTATTATTATTATTATTATTCATTCATTCATTTTTTTTCGGCTTAGTCCCTTTATTAATCTGGGGTCGCCACAGTGGAATGAACCGCCAACTTATCCAGCATATGTTTTACGCAGCAGATGCTCTTCCAGCTGCAACCCATCACTGGGAAACATCCATACACACTCATTAACACACATACACTGTGGACAATTTAGCTTACCCAATTCACCTGTACCGCATGTCTTTGGACTTGTGGGGGAAACTGGAGCACCTGGAGGAAACCCACGCGACCACGGGGAGAACATGCAAACTCCACACAGAAACGCCTACTGACCAAGCTGAGGCTCAAACCTGCGACCTTCTTGCTGTGAGGCGAATCTGCTACCCACTGCGCCACTGTGCAGCCCTATTATTATTATTATTTATTATAAACAAACTTTGCATTTGACATGTAGTTTGTATGATAAAACTAATAAAATAAAGATGTTCTGTGCTCCTAAACTTAGCGGATCATTTCAGGCAGAATTGCTCCTTATAGGAAACATTCATTTTCCTTCAGCTTAGTCCTTTTATTCATCAGGGGTCGCCACAGCGGAATGAACCGCCAACTTATTCAGCATATGCTTTACATACTTCCAGCTGCAACCCAGCATTGGGAAACATCCATACACACTCATTCACACACATACACTACGGCCAATTTAGTTTATTGAATTCACCTATAGCGCATGTCTTTGGACTGTGTGGGAAACCGGAGCACCCGGAGGAAACCCACGCCAACAAGGGGAGAACATGCAAACTCCACACAGAAATGTTAACTGACCCAGCCGGGACTCAAACCAGCGACCTTCTTGCTTTGAGGCTAACCACTGAGCCACCGTGTCGCCTCCTTATAGGAAACAATTGATTTTTAAAACTTCACAGATCTTTTAGATTCACAAACAGCTACATTAAACACTGCGTAAAAGTCACATATAACTTTTCTTGTATATAAATGCTCCAAATGTACACAATTTTCAGTGTAAAATTAATTAAACCAATAAAAACAGTTTACTTATACGCACATCTGGAGCATTGTGCAACTCTATTGAATTCTGCTTACTTGTAAGAAAAAGCATTGCAAATTGGTTACTTTTGGTGTTTGTTTTCAGTTGGGATGGTGCTACAGAGTCTTATAAGGCAGCGTTTCTGTAATGAAGTTTCCCTGTGTTCCACCAAAGTGTCCCCCAGCGGTTGTTTTAATTTCAATCAGGATGATTTCATAAAGCCTTGGTTATCTTCAAGATGAGAGAAGCCACTCGAGAAGCAAAACTGTGTAACACCATAATGAGGCTTGTTTTCAGAAAATATAGCCTGAATTAGGTTGATTTTCTTAGCCATTTGGGTTTTGTTCTGGTTTTAAATGGTAAATTGAGTAAACGTTTTACTTAAAGTGATTCCAGATGAAAAGATTAGGTTCTATTGAGCCTTTTCACAAGACTGTTATGGCGCATTTAATGGTCATCAGCATATTACATCCTACATACGTACAAAAACATTCATATGTATTTATGTATTACATCATCTTTGCATAAAAAAAAAAAAGTATTACCGCTTATGAGGTGTTTCTAATGCAGTGTCTTTGGACAGGACAGTAAATTTGACGTTGTTCTTTCTTCTGGCGTAACTTAGCATAATTAGCAGCATAACATGTTAGCAGAATCATTCATTCATTCATTTATTTATTCATTAATTCATTTGTTCATCAATTCATTCATTCAATTGTTCACCTGTCCATCTGTCCATTCATTCATTCATGTTCATTCATTAATTCATTCATTCATTTATCCATTCTTACATTCATTCATTTGTTAATTCATCCATTTTTTCCTGTTCATCACTTCATTCATTCGTCCATCCATCTTTCCATCATTTATTTGTTCATTCATTCATTCATTCATTCATTCATTCATTCATTCATTTATCAAATTATTTGATTATCAATTCGATCGATTGTTCATCCATTCATTCATGCATTCATTCATGCAATTGTTCATTCATTCATTCATTCATTTATCTGTACATTCATAAATTTATTTATTCATTCGCACATTCATTCGTTTGTTCATATGTTCATTAATTTGTTCCTCCATTCATCACTTCATTCATTTATTTATTCATCCATCTGTTCGTTCGTTCATTCATTCATTTGTTCATCATTTACTTAATTCATTCATCTGTTCATTCATTTATCCATATTTACATTCATTCATTGGTTCATTTGTTCTTCCGTTCATCAGTTCATTCATTCATTATTTCATTTATTCATTCATCCATCAATTTGTTCATTCATTCATTCATACATTCATTACTGCAACCTATGTGTTTATGGCCAAAATACAATACAACCAGTAAATACAGCAAATATTGGGAAAGAACTAAAGAAAGGTGTCTGTTGTGCTAGCTTCTTCAAGACATCTCAGGATGACCAAGCCTTTCGCTGAGAGCTGTTTTTGTGAAGCGCAGGAAAAGCAGCACTAGATCAGTGTTTCTTTAGTGAGTCTGAGCTGTAATAGATCTATAAACTAAGTTTTTTGTTGTGCTGTCATCACTCGCAGGCCTCGCTTCACAGAGTCTCCACTGCATTTACTCGGAAAAACTCAAGATTATCAGCCGTCCACCGACATTTCTACATAAGACGTTTATCGCAGGATTTAACAAATGTCCAAATCCGTGCACAGAGTTGAATGAGTCTACATGTAAATCCGTTCATTCATTTGTTCATTCGTTCATTCATCTGTTCGTTCATTTGTTTGTTTGTTCGTTCTTTCATTTGTTCGTTCATTCATTTGTTCGTCCGTTTGTCTGTTCATTCATTCGTTCATTCATTCATTCATTCATTTGTACATTCATTCTTTCATTCATCCATCTGTACATTTGTTCATTTGTTCAATGATTTGTTCATCCATCCATCCATTCATTCTTCGTTCATTTATGAATTCATCTGTCATTTATGTATTCAATCATTAATCCATTCATCTTGTGTATATGGCCAAAATAAAAAGCTACCTGCATTTCTACATAAGACGTTTATCGCACAACTTAACAAAAGTCAAAATAACTGAGTTGCACGAGATTACATGTTAACCCATCAACACATCCACGGCCAAATGCATGGCAGTTGTAGGAAGGAGAAAAGCTGCGGATCAATATTTGAACTGTGCGTGCGTGTGTGTGTGTGTGTGTGCGTGTGTCCATGCTCGTGTGTGTCTTCTAACCCGTTTTTTCTGAGCGATGCGAATCTTTCTCCTCAGTGACTGATGCCATCGATTGCCTATGAGATTAACCCACCTGGAAGTAAAGGGTGAAATTACTCTCTCACCAGTGTCCGCTTCCAGAAGAGAGCTGCTGGAAATAATAACCCAAGCTTGATTTCGAGATCGCATTTATACTTTGTTTATTGGGATTTAACAGGGTCTTACTTGGCTAAAATAAACTGCAGGAATGTCCCAGGTTCAATACAAATTAAGTGCTGTCAACAGGATTTGTAGCACAATGATGGTTAATAAGTTGTGAGTTGCCCTGTTTTGTGCTTTTATTATTATTAATTATTATTATTATTATTATTATTATTATTATTAATTCATTTATTTATTTAGTTAATTATTTGTTATTTATTTAATTGAATTCTAAAAAAATATATAAATTCAAACATGCATACAAATACATTTATACATAAATAATAAAACAAATGAAACAAACAGACAAATAAATAAATAAATAAAATGCATACTTAAAAATCCAGTAAATATGGAGAGATTAATACATTTCAAACAGTCTCTTTATTATAATTTATATTACTCTTTTTATGTATATATTCATTATTATTATTTTCTTTTTATTGTTGGTTATTTAATTTAATTCTGAATAATTTAAATATTTTTTTAAATTATACATAAAGAATAAAACAAATGAAACAAACAGGCAAATAAATAAATTAATGAATAGATAAATAAATAAATAAATAAATAAATAAAATGCATACTTAAAAATCCAGTAAATACAGATAAACTAATACATTTATTTATTATATTTTATTTTACTTATTTACTGCTTTATATACTTAATACTATTTATTTATTTATTCATTTATTTTATATTTATACACTTATATAAATTTATTTATTGATTCATTTATTTTATATTTATACACTTATATAAATTTATTTATTTATTTATTTATTTTATATTTATACACTTATATAAATTTATTTATTTATTTATTTATTTTATATTTATACACTTATATAAATTTATTTATTTATTTATTTATTTATTTTTCCTGCCAGAAAAGAACATTACAGATCAAACATGCAATTTGGATGCAATTTCTTTACATACACAAATACTAAATATAAAAATTTGCAACCAATACACTGAAAATCATGGGATGAAACAAAACAGCTTGTGAACAATAATGTTATATTTACCAGAGGAAAGCCATTAAATGCCCATGTCTCATTAGTTAGCCAGAAGAAAATTTAATACATTACATGTTTAAGTTTATAGAAATTGGATATGATTATACAAGTCTAAAATATATAAATAAAGGACACCATAAACAACTGCTTAACTTTTGATGTCAACTAATATTATAATTTGTAGCTTCGGAGCCATAATTATTGTGAAAATTCCTATACAAACCAACTTGAATTGAATATATTTAGCATAATTCTAATTATTTCCTGTGGTAATAGAACAAATGCAGTACTGGCAGAGCCCAACCTGAAAGAAAACCATTCACTTAATGACTTTAATAACAGTGTAGTAAAAGAGACTTTAATCTATGCGCCATTTTATGAAGAGAGTAAGTTTGAGATGGTGCCTCGGCAATATCTGCAGAAAGCCAGCGCTCCTTGACTCAAAAAAAAAGAGATTATTTTGCGATGGAGCAAACAGTTTCTGAGGTTATAATCAGCGAATCACTCTGACAAGTGAAAATGAAAGGGTTTGAGCTGATCTGGAGAGCCTCTTCCTTCAGGCCATTTCATTTCACAGGCTCCACGTGTGATTGGATTGCTGCAAAGATCTGGAGCACGCCTGCTTTTGTGTATGCAAATGAACAGAACTCTACTGCTTAATCTGAAAATGAGAAAAAAAAATATTAATAATAATACGGTGAAATTAGCTGATGCTACTACCAAGGTTATTCGCTGTGCTTTTTGTGACAAGCAGAACTGTTGACACTGTATTGCTCATGTACCAAAGTACACTACCTGACAAAAGTCTTGTCGTCGATCCTAGTTGTAAAAGCAACAAATAATAATTAGATTTCTAGTTGATCAGTTGCTTAATCAGTTCCTGAAAGCAAAGAAGGTCAAGGTGCTCCAGTATTGGCCAGCCCAGTCACCAGACATTATTGAGCATGTCTGGGGTAAGATGAAGGAGGAGGCATTGAAGATGAATCTTGATGAACTCTGGGAGTCCTGCAAGAACAACTTCTTTGTCATTCCAGATGACTTTATTAATAAGTTATTTGAGTCATTGCAGAGATGTATGGATGTAGTCCTCCAAGCTCATGGGAGTCATACGCAATATTAATTCTTTTGCCACTGCACCATGACTTTATATTCTATACTGTACATTATTTCTGTTAAGTGACAAGACTTTTGTCTAAGCAAAGTCAGACCTTACTGTCCTAATTAAATAATTAAAAACCAAGGCATGATCATATTTTATTTTGGTAAAATAAGCATAATCTAGGCGCCTTTGCCTTTCATATAAGTTACTTCTGATACCAAATGATCAACTAAAAGTCAAGTTATTATTTGTTGTTCCTAAAACTTGGATAGGCGACAAGACTTTTGTCTGGTAGAGTATGTCAAGTCATGTGTCTTTTCAAAGTTTTATATACAGTCTCTATATAAAGTAAATATTTAAATTTTTACTTACTTTAAATATTTAATATTTAAAGTAAGATTTTTTTTTTCTTTTTTTCTAAAGGTCTTTGTACACTGAAGTCCGAATTGTTCGTATCCAAAAATTTGTCAGGTACACAAACCTTGCACACTGAGTCCGATGCGTATTAAATAGTCCATTCTGAAAAAACACAAAACATTTTGGAGTCAATTCAAGCATATTTGCTACATATTTTGTGCATCCAATAATGTATAGAGAGGAAGGTATAGGGTTGTCACGATATTGGAATTCTGTACCAATCGATACTGCAATTTTAAATATGTCCATTTCCCGCTAATATTTGAACGCTACTGAGCACGTTTTTAAACAGCGCTGATTTGCTATTGTGTTCACGTGCTCAACAGAAATGACTGTGATTGGTCGTGAAGGTCATCAGTTCACCGAGCTCACCGCTGTTTACTGAGTGTAACCACAGATACAGGGACACTGGAGCGTTTCAAAGTCACGTCGATCAGCTAGTTTGTCTATAAGCTGACATACGAGTGATCCGCTGATGAATCACGGCTTTAAAACGCTCCAGTGTCCCTGTATATGTGGTTACACTCAGTAAACAGCGGTGAGTTTGGTGAACTGATGACCTTCACGACCAATTAATAATTTCTACTGTTATGCATGTTGTATGTATCTATATTTTTTGTTTTCTTATTTATGTACTTTGACTTGTCCACCCAGTACCTTTACATGCACACACACACACACACACACACACACACACACACACACACACACACACACACACACACACACACACACACACACACACACACCTCTGCCTGTATCTGACAGTTTTTTTTCTTGTCTGTTTTGTTTTTTTCATCTCTGTTCTTTGCTTTTCCCTCTCTATTTGTATGCGTTTCAATGTAATTTGTATATCTCTTTGCATAATAATAATAAAAAACAACAACTTTATGCTCATTGAAACTTGTGTATCAGATTAAAACAATAGTAGTGTGAAATGTTCTCATACTTGGAAAATTATTTGTATATTTTTGAGTGTAATTTCGTTAAAAATGTATTAGCTGATGCTCTGATGTCTCTGAGTCTTTTTTTTTTATTTTTATTTACATAAGCATGTAAACCTATTTTAGGAGACCTACAAAACAAAATTAGGAACCTTTAAAAAAGCATTTTAGACTTTAAGAAAGAAACACTAGAAAGCAAAAGCAGGAGAAGCTGTGATAGACCGGTAAAATGTAATGTAATGCAACACAAAATTAACCAAACTTATTATTAACCAAACAATACTCCCATTTGAATGAGGTCTATGTGGTTCAGTTACTGTTTATTTGCCTCTATCACACAGCTGTTCATTGTTTCTCCATTGCTATTAATAGGCATATTGCTTTTATCAATTATTGATGGAGCTCAAAGTCATGTCGCTGTAGTGTTGTTTATCCACACAATCTGCAACTAAAGTACATTTTTATGGCCGTTTTAATCTCACTTCAGATAATAACGTAAAACCTTGCTTATCGTCAGCTGTTACTGCATATTTAAATGATGTAGCATAGGGAAGTAGCTTAAACAATGATATATAGATATATTTTAAATCCTGAAATACTGTAGGTGCTTTACCATAACATACTGTGAATGTGTATGTTGCATTAACAAGGCTGTGTGGCTACCAGCCTCCCAGTTATTGGTGTTAATCTGGTTAAACACTTATAATCTTTTGGTTTCACTTCATTCAAAATGGGAGTAAACAGTATAGGGCTGCACGATTTGGACTGCACGAATTGCGATTTATCTGATTAAAATTGCGATTTGCAATTTAAAATAATAATACTATACTATAATTTTATACTATAATTTCATAAAAGAGCTTCAGGTTTGATGTGGTGGTTTTAACAGCACCAAAGAAAGACCAAGCATAATCACAAAGTACGCTACACTATGCTTCTGTTTATTTAAAACCATTTTTTTCCTTCAGTTGTCATGACAAATTAAGAAAATAACTACAGTACTTTAAATAAAATTTAATGAATAATATATAAAATATTATATATATATATAACCTTTAAAACCTTTACATTTAGGTTGTTACATTTTTCATACTGATTTCATGACATTCACGGTGCACTGACAATGCTTTCCATACACAATTTTAGATTTTACTTCACAGCACAATAATTATTGTATTAAAATGTATAATTTACATTTATATTTATATATATATATTATTTGTAATACAATTTTTTCCTTTAATACAGCAGTCAGATAAATGAACTGTACCTTTAATTTTACCTACTCAATGAAAACACTCTTTGAATGTATCAAACAAAACTCAAGTACATGCACAGAACAACATGTCAATATTATCCCGCTTGCTATTTGAGTGTTGTCGAGCGAGTTCTTAAATGCCTGTGATTGGTCATTGTGTTCCCGCGCTCAACAGAAAGGGCTGCGATTGGCTCTAACGGTTAGCACGGCTCTGGCGTTATTCACCGATGAGTGACACAGATACAGATAAACAGCCACGGTTACAGTCTATAATGCACAGACATCACAGCTTATCCAGACGCGGTGGAGAAAACTCGCGCTGCAGACATGCTCGTGTGTGTGGATCCACAAGAATTGCTTAACAGCTGAGAGAGGAGAGGAAACGTTACTTCACGCAAGCAGGTCAAAGGTCCACACACACACAGAGAGAGAGAAAAATGGAGCAAAGATGGAGTTTAAAGCTTTCATGTTCTCCATTGCAGTGAAATAGGGGCTCATGGGTTCTGCTGTAACAGTTGTCTGCTTTTTAAGTAACGTTAGTTGGATCATTTAATTACTCACGTTCGCCTTCCTCGCCATAGTAATAATTGAAATAATCCCAGTTTTTTAGCGATTTGAAAATCAAACCTTTTCAAATCTCGATTTCTGTTTAAAATCGATTAATCGTGCAGCCCTAATACAGTATATGGTGAGCCGTTCTAAAGTGACGATCAGCCTAGCTAGTTGCACACACGCTGACCTCGGTGATGCAGTTTTGTATTATTTATGAGTCCAACATAGAGCAATGGACTCTCTCCAGTATACCATCCATCCTAACATCTGTATCACAGTCCATCCCAAAGGTGGAGCAGGACGCAGAAGGTCAATACTTGACTGACATGGCTAAGGATAAATCCTGACAAGCGCCACACAACATGTGGTGTACAACTAATGAATTCAAGTGCACTGGCCAGACTCGGGTCTCGAGTGGATACTGGCTCCAGGCAAGAAAAAAAAAAAAAAAGAAGAAATAACAGCAAAGGAAGAGGGCAAAGAAAGAGTCGAGGGCTCCACAAGGGTGAACAACCCGCACTCTTCTGCATGTACCTGGTGGAGTCCCTCAGCATGAACGCTTCTGTCGACATACGGTCCTGCATGTGTCAAGGTCGCCCAGAAAAATTATTCATTGCTTTCTTGTTTCTTTCCTATTGGGAAATGATGAATATATTTCGCTGCTTGTCTGAAAGAGCACCGAGGCCTCTTTTAGTGCTATTTGAATAGACTTGCACAGTACATTCCACCACATAACACACACACACACACACAGCTGTTTTTAGGAGGCCTTCACCTTAACTTCCTTCATTTGATGTTCGGCCCTGATTCTCTCTAAAAGGAAGGAAAATGTGGAGCTCTTTTAGAAAGAACTCTCTGTGTTGTATTTACTCTACACCTCATTCACGGAGTTGTATAATATTAAGAATTCATAATGTTTGCTGAATTGCTTGAAAATGTTTTGCATGATTAAAGTCAGCAGCAGTGTTGGGGGTAACGCATTACAAATAACGCGAGTTACATAATAATATTACTTTTTTTTTTTAAAGTAACGAGTAAAGTAATGCATTACTTTAAGAAAATTAAGTAATAATATTCGAGTTACTTTTTAGATGAATTAATTCGCTTAAAAAAAATGAATTGCTGAATTAAAATTAGTGTAATCACGTTGAATTACACACTCGAGAGAATGAGCTCCCCGCGAGAACAGACAGAAACCAAGATGGCAGAGCCTTACATTTCTGTGATGGAAGTATTCTCATTATTCTGAACACATGGAAGAAAAGGGGATTATAGTCTCAATGGTCACTGATTTTACTGAACTAATGAGACAAAAGTAGCAAACACAATGCTTTTAACTTGCATTAATCTGTATATATGGCATGTGTAGCATCTCGAAGTTATCAGAAGGTAACATTGTTCTATTTTTTTTTTTTTTT
>CAIGQV010016298.1:7580224-7610118 GCA_903798115.1 Danio jaintianensis | reverse complement strand
TAGCCATTTTGAATGCATAATTTGAATGAATGATTAAGTAAATAATAAAATAATTCACTAGTTCTGACAGACTTAATTGAGCTGTTTTAGTGTCAAATTTATTCATCAGTACATCCTAAATAAGCCAATATATCAAAACACACACTTTATTATTATTATTATTATTATTATTATTATTATTATTAATAAGATTATTATTAATATGATTATTATTAGTAGTAGTAATAGTAGTAGTCGTCATTGTCGTTCTGCTTAACATTATTAACTTATATAAATATATCAATTATATAAATAATAAATTGTAATATTTTTTACTGCAAATATAAAATTAGGTTGATGTAGCAGCAGCTGATATATTTTGTCATTTTGGAGGGAGATGTTGTTATTAGTCAATCTCAGCTCTGTCAGTCAGAATGAATACAGCAACACCTCTATGACATGCTGCAGCCCACAGAAAACATGTTTCACACCTGCCTATGGTACAAAATGTGCCCAAAACTGTGCCCATACAGATGCCAACCAAAGCTGATAACGGCACCATCACAGAGCAGACAGAGATTCACAGACATTTGTATTTAAAAACAATGCAATAAAAACACAAGAACATTACTGGCGCTTAAAGGCCAAAATCAAGATGACTTTGACACCTTTTTACTTAAAAATAAATATATATATATAAAATACAATAGTGAATAATTAGAGAAAAGTTATAAAGCTATGGGAATAAATAGGGGGAAAAAAATGACAAGATGACAGCAGAATGTGTGTAAATATATATATAATTTTATTTATATAGTATACTCATTCAGTTTCCTTCGGCTCAGTCCCTTTAGTCATCAGGGGTCACCACAGCAGAATGAACCGCCAACTTATCCAGCATATGTTTTACACAGCGAATGTCCTTCCAGCTGCAACCCAGTACTGGGAAACATCCATACACACTCATTCACACACATACACTACGGCCAATTTAGTTTATTCAATTCACCTATAGCGCATGTCTTTGGACTGTGGGGGAAACCGGAGCTCCCGGAGGAAACCCACGCCAACACGGGAGAACATGCAAACTCCACACAGAAATGCCAACTGAGCCAGCTGGGACTTGAACCAGCGATCTTCTTGCTGTGAGGCGACAGTGCTAACCACTGAGCCTTCGTCTCCCCCTATATACAGTAATATACTATTTTTAGTATATGATTTAAATAGCTTTAAACTTATATTTTAGGTCAGGAATTGTGTCTGATTTGCTGTGTGTATATTTATTTCTCCCAAGTAAATTCTGTCAACCCCCTGAGGTGAGGAACAGCAACTTTTAAACATGTTTTCTTTTTTCTTTTGGATTCTGGCAGGTATTCCTCATAGATATTAAACTTTAAGAGAAGCATCTTTCATGGTGAAATAAAACCCATCTGAAGACTGTTCAATAATCTCCAGTGCATTGAAAGAACAGCCACGAGCAATGAAATCCTCTGAGTGATTGTATTAGAGAATAATCTCATAAAGATACGCTCAGAAAGGGTAGTTGTAGCGGAGGAACTCAGTATAAATGCCATACGTTCATATGCATTATAAATAAAACACCATGTGCATGAAGCTTATTTAATCCATCGTGAAAATGCAAGTGGAAATTAAATGACGCTGAAAATGTGTTAGCTCAGAAAACAATATCAGTGCTCTCAGAACACAGGCATGTTGCTGAAGAGCGCTAACATATGATTCAGATGAATATTTTGGTCACACTTTATACTAGGTGGTCTTAATTACTCTGTACTTGCATTAAAAAAATAAATAGAATGTTCTTAATGTGTTCATAATGTATTGCAGAACATTTCTGGTGCTCTTGAGGTGGAATAGGGGTAGGAATAGAGACAGATTTGGTGGTATTGGTAGGTGTTAAGGCTGATTTATATGGCACAGCCTTCGCGCAGTCGCATAGCTCTCGCCGTGGCTGACGCAGACACTGACGCACACCTCTCAAAAAATGTAACTACACGTAGCAATTATGCGTAGTGCAAGCTCTGTGATTGGTCCACTTGGTAGTGGTGACGAGTGTGGGTGGTGCTGTGAGCCGCGAGCCCGTTGGAGCGAGTGTTTATAAGTATTGAGTTCTGTAAAGGAGCTCCAGATGGAAACTTTTGTTTTGTGTTTACCTTATGATTAAAGTTGTTGCACGTCCGCCAGTTCCCGGCTCTGAATGAGCGAGTTTGAGCTACTTGTACATTAAGGTAGCGTTCAGAAACTCGACACCGACAAACATAAAAACCTACTGCCAGCTAGCGTTTATGAAGTGTTATTGCAGAGCAACACAAACAGCACGCAGAAGAATAAATGCACGGCTACGGGCAAGGCAGGAGCCATGGGTCATGCCAATCACTCGAAACAGAAGTATAAACCAGCCTTTAGGGTGGGTTAAGGTGTAAGGGATGGTCAAAAGTGGAAATTAAGATGTAATTACAGAAATTAATTACAGATGTAATTACATGCATGTATTTAATCAAGCATAAGCATAATGGATAATCATGTATCATGCATTTACACAATAAGTACAGAATAAGTACATTGTACATTGCCACTTAATATAATGTAGGACCACAATGGTCATGTTTAAAATGAAGTAAAAAACATCAAATCAAATGTATACGTATATGTGTGTATATATGTAATTATATGTATTATATGTTTTGTTTAGTTTGTGTACAATTGTCAGATTTCTAAATATAATAATTTTAATAACTCATTTCTAATAACTGATTTCTTTTATCACATACATAATATTTTACATATTATTTTACTAGATATTTTCAAGATTCACTAGTATCCAGCTTAAAGTGACATTTAAAGACTTAACTGGGTTTATTAGGCAGGTCAGGGTAATCAGGCAAGTCATTGCATAACGATGGTTTGTTCTGTAAATAATCAAAAAATATATACAGCGGTCCCTCGTTATTCGCAGCAGTCACGTTCTAAAAATAACCCGCAATAGGCGAAATCCGCAAAGTAGTCAGCTTTATTTTTTACAATTATTATAGATGTTTTAAGGGTGTAACGACACACTTTATACACTTTTCTCAGACAGGCATTAACATTTTCGCGCTTTTGTCTCAACACTCTCAAAGTTCAAACCTCCGTAGAAAAATAAGTCCAGTATTACAGAATGAAACCAAAGATTGTTGTCAGGCGCAAACATTCATCGCTGTCAGCAAAAGGTTCATAATGCTGTTTAGCTTTTGTGCGGATAATGTTGGCATCCAACGTTCATCCAAGTTTTCTTTGTCCTGCAGTCACTGATCCACAAAACTAGCAGACTCCATCCTTAAGGGGTCATACACATGACAGTTGGTAGTAACACACACCAGACGCGCACATCCGCATGTTATTTAAAATGAAACTATTCAGATGACACTCTGTGGTGCGGCAGAAATATGAACACTGTCCTGAGTCATAGATGGGCACGGCAGATAGCCGCTGACTTGCAGCACCAGTGTGCGTACCCTGATAGATACCTATGTTTACAATTCTAAAATGCATGGTGCTGCGCGGTGCGGCACATCCAGTGTGCGACCCCCTTTACGATGGTTTTATGTAAATATATCGTAGATTTATGTTAATTTGGCAAGCTGAACGTATTCTGTACTGTACAGGAGACACGGAGGGGATTGATTGACAATGGTCTACAGCCAATCAGGATGCAGAACACAATGAAAAAAATAAAAGCATGTCAAATTGCACTAAAAAAATCTGCGAAACTGCGAGGCAGCGAAAGGTGAACCCGTTATAGCGAGGGACCACTGTATTGCTTAAGGGGGGTAATAATATTAATCTTAAAATTCTTACTTTTTATTAAACTGCTTTTATTCTAGCCAAAATAAAAACATAAGACTTTCTCCAGAATTAAAAATATTATAGGAAATACTTTGAAAAATTCCTTGCTCTTAAACATCATTTGGGAAATATTTGAATAGAAGAAAAAAATTCAGAGGAGGGCAAATAATTTTGACTTCTACTGTAAATGCTCTGGAAATGGATTTGTCCAGACAACGGCATCAGTGCTGGTTCAGAGTGCAGGAATATTGCAAAACTGTGTTTATTCTCCAACACATGAAACTCTTTCTTTTCCCTTTTCCTCAGCTAAATTCCACAGCCACATGGAGGCCCGTGAAACACACTGAACACCCTGAATAATGCATTGCCAGCTCTTATACTCCTGACTTTAAGTGTTACCAGCATTTCAGACAGATGATGTCGTCCTAAAACGAGGAAACATAATCAACTCTTTTTTTTCCAGGGCAAAATGTCGGCTTCAAAGCACCAAACACACATGGCAGCAAACACAACACGTCTGAACGCATCACGTCTGCACTCCACACGCCTCGGTTCATTTAGTGGAGAATAAAAGAGACTCGCTTTGAAAAGAAAAAAAGGGCCATTTTAGGCTTCCCTCACATGCCATTAAAAAAATTGATTGCATTGCTTAAAGAGATCTTTGAACTTGAGTTAACTTGTAAAGCGTTATTGTTTCTGGCAATTATACCACTTATATTGTTAAATAAATAGTAAAAATAGGACTGTCGCCTCACACCAAGAAGGTTGCTGGTTCAAGTCCCGGCTGGGCTAGTTGGCATTTCTGTGTGGAGTTTGCATGTTCTCCCCGTGTTGTTGCATGTTCTCCCCATGTTGGCTTGCATGTTCTCCCCGTGTTGGCGTGGGTTTCCTCCGAATGCTCCGGTTTCCCCCACAGTCCAACAACATGCGCTATAGGTGAATTGGATGAACTAAATTGGCTGTAGTGAATGAGTGTGTATGGGTGTTTCCCATTACTGGGTTGTGCCTGGAAGGGCATCCGCTGCGTAAAACATATGCCGGAATAGTTGGTGGTTCATTCCACTGTGGCGACCACTGATAAATAAAGGACTATGCCGAAGGAAAATGAATGAATGAATGAATGAATGAATGAATGAATGAATAGTAAAAATAAATAAATAAATAATTTCCCAGTACTGGGTTGCGGCTGGAAGGGCATCTGCTGTGTAAAACATATGCTGGAATAGTTGGCGATTCATTCCGCTGTGGCGCCCCCTGATAAATAAGGGACTAAGCCGAAGGAAAATTAACGAATGAATAGTAAAATTAAATAAATTAATAATTTTCCAGTACTGGGTTGCGGCTGGAAGGGCATCCGCTGCATAGAACATATGCCGGAGTAGTTGGCAGTTCATTCCGCTGTGGCAACCCCTGATAAATAAGGGACTAAGCCGAAGGAAAATGAATGAATGAATAAATAAATAAATAAATAAGGGTAGTTGACAAATAGACAAATGTTTTTAAAAATTAAGAACAATTGTTATATTTATGTAGTTTGAAGTTAACTTTTATTTATTGGTATTATATTTTTGCTCACGTTGAGACACTATTGAGATTTTAAAATGGCAATAAACAATGGTTTATTTACTTCCTTTAACATCAGTACAGTCCATCATTTGTGTCAAGGTCACAAGATACATTGCTCACACCCCCAGCCCCCCTCCCCCCCAAAAAAGGAGGAAAAAGAAAGAAAAACAACATAAATTTACTGAAGGTCAACCCGAGATGAGGCCCTGAGGCTCCCAACACGAAACAAGGGGTCACACCAGATGATCATAAAGAGAATGAGAAAATAATCAGTTGCGGACGTGAACGGACTGCCACATTGAGTTATGTCACGATAAGGCATGACTGAACTTAGCACATCTGTTTCCACGGCCCTTCAATCACGGCTAATTCCATTCCAGGGCCACTTTCCACCAGTCACTTTTCCTCCATAACCGTCTCGCAAGGTCATGCTTTTCCATTTGTCATCATCTACCCGAGCTAAACAGCCTGTGTCTGCCAAATCTGACTGCATATTGTCGTGATGATCACCCGAACCTCTTGCCAACGAGGCTCAGTTAGTCAGACGACAGCTTCATTTATAATTTTGATCATTTTTTAAGTTTGATCGTGTGTCTGCGGCAGCATCGTTTGCCTTTTATACAACAGTTTTTTTTTATTCCACTACTCTTTTTTTTTTTTATATATAAACTGCTGAAACAGTTGAAATGCACAATGATGTTGGTGTTTTTTTCTGTCTAGACGGGGCGATTATTGTCCAGACGCAGCTGGGCAGCTTTTAGCACACCTGTGTAACACTGAAAGTTGAACACAGTCTCATAATCAACCAGCATCAATTACACTTCAATTAAATACCCACAGGCACTCGTACAGTATTTCCAATCCTTTATGTGTTTCTTTCTCCCGGTAAACACAAAAGAAGATATTTAGAAGAAAGCTGAAAACCTGTCACCACTGACCATGGTTACAGGTTTTCATTTTCAGTTTTCTCCAGCAACACTTGCTCTTAAAACACTCGCTTTTCCCTTTTCCGCAGCTAATTTCTGAAAAAGCTCAAAACACTGAAAAAATGTTTTTAAAAATGAAATGGCAGACCAGAGTCCTGATCTAAACTTGATTGAAAAATCTTTGTAAAATCTTTGGCAACAATATAGAAATACTACAGTTAGTGAGCTGTTGAAGAGGGTACACAGTATTAGACTGTTAGACTAACTACTGTATGCATTTTTAATATGCATTAAAGGTGCTGTATGTAAGTTTTTGACTCTTCTAAAGCATAAAAATACCAGAATATGTTTGCAGATATTTAAGAAACATGCTAAGTGAACACTCTTGTTTATCTGAAAAGACAATGCTAAAGTCAGTTATTCTTTGTTTTGGTTCTTTTAACCCGCCCACTGCCACTTTTGTCAATTATATTCCAGCACCCCGGGTTGCCTTGTTGGAAAACAGCGTATTTCATTCATTCATTCAGAAAGGCTCTCAATGCATGCGTCCATGACTGAAATGCAACCTCCGGGGGACAGTAGCAGACTCCGAAATGAGACGCAGATTCAGAGTTCCACATGAGGTTATTAATTAGCAAATAATATAAATATTGCGAGCGTAAACATTAGGTGAGCAGGTTACATTGTAACCCCGTGTCGTAACAACACGTTACGTGAGGAGATTTGCAGTGATAAGCAATTTGGCTATTTGCAGCAGACAAAACACCACAGAAATTTAAATACAGAAGCACAGAATAGTGCACCTACTGCATCCAACGAAATAGTAAGGTTTATAATCTAATTAATACATATTAAACCTCTTTAACATTATTAAATGTAGATGCTGAATCACTGATATGTGTTGGTTTGCACTGAGTCACAGTTCTAAAGTTCAATTTCAAATAGTTTATTTTATTGTCAAGATCTGAGGTGAACTATCTGCTGCTGCTTTCAGTAGTATGGCAATAAATGTCATGTAAAATGGCATTTAAACTCACATTATTAGCATTTAACACCGAATAAAGCACATGAGGTGTACCTGAGGTAAACATTGTCAGTTTATCCTTTTGTTCACCCTAGAGTGGATGAAAACGTCCCCAGCAGCACACAAGTGTTAAGATAAAAAGTAAAATTAATAAAAATGTAAAAAAGACAATGGGGATTTTGGCTCTTCAGAATTTCCAGTATTGGCTATTCAGTATTTTCCAAGACCATTAGCCTCTGGGTTGTTGCTAAGGATTTGGTAGAACATTGAGGGTGGTTTGCTATGGCATTTCTATGTGTCATTTTGATTTTTACTTTTATTTAATACGACTTGTATTGTACAGTCGTGGCCAAAAGTTTTGAGAATTACATAAATATTGGAAATTGGAAAAGTTGTTGCTTAAGTTTTTATAATAGCAATTTGCATAAACTCCAGAATGTTATGAAGAGTGATCAGATGAATTGCATAGTCGTTCTTTGCCATGAAAATTAACTTAATCCTAAAAAAAACTTTCCACTGCATTTCATTGCTGTCATTAAAGGACCTGCTGAGATCATTTCAGTAATCGTCTTGTTAACTCAGGTGAGAATGTTGACGAACACAAGGCTGGAGATCATTATGTCAGGCTGATTGGCTTAGAATGGCAGACTTGACATGTTAAAAGGAGGGTGATGCTTGAAATCATTGTTCTTCCATTGTTAACCATGGTGACCTTCAAACAAACGCGTGCAGCCATCATTGAGTTGCATAAAAATGGCTTCACAGGAAAGGATATTGTGGCTACTAAGATTGCACCTAAATCAACAATTTATAGGATCATCAAGAACTTCAAGGAAAGAGGTTCAATTCTTGTTAAGAAGGCTTCAGGGCGTCCAAGAAAGTCCAGCAAGCACCAGGATCCCCGGGTACTCCGGTTTCCTCCCACAGTCTAAAAACATGTGACATAAGCGAATTGTAATAACAGTCACAAGCACTTAACACATAAATACTGAATCGATTCTTATAGAACCACATTATTAACCAAAGTATAGATAAAAAACGAACTTGGGGGCTCTCGAGAAATACTTGATCTTATATCCCTCCTAATGCTCATTGACCAGGCGGGAACCTTGGGCTCATCTATCTCCGAGCTCAGGGTTCTCTCCCGGGACAGCATGCCAAACCTGCTATTATAGTCAAGCATTATCTAAGTGTGAACTCTTAAAAACAATTAAGTTGCTCCCTCAAAACTTAATAATTGTGTTATTTCAACTCATTTTAAATAAGTAGTTTGAGCATGCAGCAAAAGTACACAGGACACAGGAGTTAGCTGCTAAAATGTAGCATGCATCATACAGTAGGAATGAGTTAGACTTTTTAAACATAGAAAAAATCTAATCCTCAAGTGCAAGCTTTAACAAATGTATTATTTGCTTTGTCGAGCATGCACAGTAATACATGCAGTATTGCTTTTGTTTGTGACTTTGGGTCATAAGCAATCATTGTGTATCTGAAGGATTTGCGTTGTCTTGTTTAACCTCAGTGTTATTGAACGCTATAATCTGACCTCAGTGACCGACCACATCTCCATCTCAATATTCTGCTGAGGCAAATTCATTTGAGACCCCCAAATGAATCTTATTTCAACACATGCGCACATAAACAAACCCGGCAAAACAACAAAAAAACAATTGCTTTTTTTGGCCTGGATCCTTTCAAAATCTCGTCTGATGGCCAATTTCATGCATCTTTCAGCAGCACCTTCATTTTCTCAATGCATCATGGGAAGCATATCACATCTGATGAGCTGATACACATTGTTGACTGGATTGGGCATTAGAAAGCTCGGCCTGACGCTGGACAATTATTTATTACATTTTCTTTTTTTTTTTTTTTTCGTGGAGCTGGCATTTACAATCAAACACTGACATCTGTCACGGGTCCCCAGAGGCACTTGTCTGTTATGATTATCCGTCATATTCTGATCATTTGCATGATGCCGTTTGTCCTGACGATGTGCCAGACGCTGTGTGTGTGTGTGTGTGTGTGCGTGTGTGTGTGTGTGTGTGCGTGTGTGCGTGTGTGCGTGTGTGCGTGTGTGTGTGTGTGTGTGTGTGTGTGTGTGTGTGTGTGTGTGTGTGTGTGTGTGTGTGTGTAGGCGCTGGTGTCGGGAATGAACCCAACATGTAGCTTATATATGTGCAGCTTCCTATGCTGATGTGAAATAGATGCAAGCAGCATTTGAGAAATGAGTCTGTTTCAGCAGATTGAATAACTGTGTATCATTTGTTTAATTTCTGATAATGTAGTTAAGACTTTACCTCTTTAAATAACTTCTGTTGTTAAAGCTCCATACTGATGGTTGATGTGGGATTTTTTATACACTGGCAGATGTTTTATATTACAGTAGTAGCTGTATATTGTGATGCTTTGCGAATAAAATGTATGTGTAAGCAAATATATATATGTATAAAAATAATTAATTTGTTTTGTTTTATTTGTTTTGTGGCGGCGCGGTGGCGCAGTGTGTAGCGCTGTCGCCTCACAGCAAGAAGGTCACTGGATCAAGCCTCAGGCGACCCCTGATTAATAAAGGGACTAAGCCGTCCCACATCATAAATGAATGTTTCGTTTCGATTCGGTTCGGTTTGGGGTGTTCGTTCGTTCGTTCGTAGCAGTTACTAGGATGTTATTAAAATTATTGTGCTCTGGGTTGTTGCTAAGGAGTTGGTAGAACATTGTGGGTGGTTTGCTATGTCATTTCTATGTGTCATTGTGATTTTTACTTTAAGACTTGTATTTTATTTTGTTTTATTTAAAACATTATTTTTTCTTCTATTAATTTAATAAAATTGATATTTTAAAATATTTTTATTTTAAAATAATATTTTATTGTATTACTTTATTTTTATTTTATTTTATTGAGGCGTGTATTTTATTTTATTTTAAATGTTTATATTATTTTAAAAAATAATTATTTTTATTTTCTTTTATTTTCATTTATTTTTTATTTTACCTTTTACTTTACTTTAATAAGACTATTTAATTTTTTTTATTTCTTTTAAATATATTTTAATTATTTTTATTGTATTTTACTGAGGTTTGTATTTTATTTTAAAAATATTTTCTTTTATTGTCTTTTATATATTATATATATATATATACATATATTTATTTATTTATTTTTTTACTTTATTTTAATAAGACTTGTATTTTATTTAGTTTTATTTAAAATTAGTAGTATTTTTTTTATTAATTTGATAAAATTATTATTTTATATTTTTTCTTTTTATATATTTTATTTTCTTTTTATTATTTTTACTTTTTTTACTGAGTATTGTATTTTATTTCATTTAAATGTTTTATATGACCTCATTCTTAAAATAATAATATTTTATTTTATATTAGAAAATGTACTTTACTTTGCTTTACTTTATTGAGGCTTGTATTTTATTTAATTTTATTTCAAATGTTTACTTTACTTTAGCTCATGAAAGCATGATATTATTATTGAGCTCCATCAACCATCATATTGACATGACATCCAATGCACCATCACAACCAAGAAGCTTTTTCTTACAAGCCATTTTTGCAGCTTTCAGTGAACGGTCTTAGTTTGACAGGAGAAATAATCGTTAAGCTCTATTAAGTTCTTTTATTTCAAAATCCAGTTTTCCATGATATTTCCCTTATGTTTAAACCTCTAGTGCACCACTAGAAATGAATGTCATATTATTCCTCATTAAAATGTATTTACCAAAATGTGCATGACCAGCAAAAACAGTAGAATGTGCCGGTGGCTTCAGGTCTCTGGGACTAGAGATGATCTAAAGTAAATGGCAGCCCTGCTCCAAGTATGAAATATTAAAGGTCACTTTGATTTTTACACTCTCCAAAGTGGCAAATGAGGCATAATAGATCAGGACAGAACAATATAAACAAAGTACAGCGGTTCAAAAGTTGCCAAAGGAAAGGTCAGGTAGCATCACATTTAAATGCACATGTACATTGTTGCTGTTGGGGTGTTTGTAAATGAGCGTGTCCTATAAAACATCACGTTATGTTTTAAAGTGTACTTTTTTACATGCTTTTAATAAATCAGAAGCAAATAAAGAGACTAATTTCAATCTATTAGGTACATTGTTGCAATTTTACCCTATATTTATGTATAAATATTATGTCATGCATTTTATTTTTTTTGGTCATTTTTTTATTTTTATTTTATTTTATTTACCAATTAAGTTTAATAATTAATTTAGTTTTATTTTTTTACAAAAAAAAAATATTTGTTTTGTTTTGTAATAAAACAAATTAAATAAATGTATTCATAAATTAAATAAATGTTATTTAATTTACTAATTATTGCATTACCTCTTTTACTAAAAATGTTTTATTTTATTTTATAATTAATTTAATTTTAGTTTTTTTTACAAAAATATATTGTTTTATTGTTTTATTTTTTTTTATTAATTTAATTACAATTTTTTACAAAAATATTTTATTTATTTTATTTTAGAATTTATTTACTTTATTTTGAGAAAGTTTGATAAAAACAAAATATTTTGTTTTGTTTTATAATAAAACAAAATAAATACATTTATTTTACAAATTAAATACTTTTTTATTTACAAATTTTATTACCATTTTACAAACATTATTTTTCCAAAGTACAATTTTCAAATTGACATTCAATTGAAAAGTCTCATTCTAATAAGACACTACAATTACATCAGTCTATGTAGTAACATTTAAACATGAACACTAAAAGCAATGAGATCGTGAGCTCATTATTAAATGTCTCCAATCCGTCACTGCTGAGTTTCCTCAAGGCAGAGCGACTGAAGCCGTTTTTCTTCCTCTCCACCAATCCATAGCTCTCTGGATGAGCTGAAGGTGGGCCTGATTAAGTGACTAAGTGAAAGCTGACACTGCGCATCTCGCCACAGGCCCGCTCCATCCACTCCACATTCACAGGATCAGACGCAAATATATTATCAGCGCATTCGCTGTCAGAGCCCCGAAGCCCTTTATAAACCAAACATATTGATCATGCATTGCGGCAGATGCTCACAATGGCCAGGAGGGGATACTGGGATAAAAAGGGGATCATTAAGCTCGGTGTTGCTGACATGTTGGCATTCGCTGTGAATACATAGTGTATGGCATAGACTTATAATAGTATTAGATATTCTTATTGTGATCATTGTTGAAGAGTTTATCTTAATGTGTAGTATTATTGTAGTATTGATGTAGCAATATAGTGTACTTAAAAAGACAATTTATCAACATTTACTCAGCGTCAAATACTGGGTTCAATAGTGGGTTAACCAAAAAGACTATATTTTGAAAACTGGTAGCCATTAGCATCAATAGTAGTTAAAAAAGAAAAAAAAGAAGAGGAATTAAACAAAAATGTGGTAGTCAATGGCTACTTATTTTCAGCATTCTTCAAAATATCTTCTTTCATGAGTTTTAGAACATGTAAATGATGACAGAATTTGCTCTAACTGTCTCTTTAACATTGCTTTGTATGACTTTATCGTATATATTTAGAGTAAACATTGATTCATTCGTTTTCATTCAGCTATTAATCAGGGGTCGCCACAGCGGAATGAACCTCCAACTTATCCAGCATATGTTTTACAGAGCGGATGCCCTTCCAGCTGCAACCTAGTTCTGGGAAACATCCATACACACTCATTCAAACACACACTCATACACTACGGTCAATTTTAGTTTATTCAAATCACCTATAGCGCATGTCTTTGGACTGTGGGGGAAACCAGAGCACCCGGAGGAAACCCACACCAACACGGGGAGAACATGCAAACTCCACACAGAAATGCCAACTGGCCCAGCCGGTGCTTGGACTGGCAAATGCTTCTATTTGTGCATTTGTATATAATCTACTCACACGAATAATTAAATTCATTTGGTGTAAATTCAGCATAAAACAATAATATGAATAATCTTAAAATGCTTTATACAAGTTTAAATTCTAAAAAAAAAATCGCAGTATTTCAAAGTTCCCACAATAACAATTCCGTGTGTTTATCACAACAAATTGTATTATTGCATAACAGTGTAAATTTCAGCACATTACAACTTATTCTTAATAATAATAATAATAATAATATAAATAATAAACAAAAACATAATAATAATAATAAAACATAATATTATTATTAATAATAATAACAATAATAATTAT
The DNA here is from genome assembly GCA_903798115.1 of Danio jaintianensis. Taxonomy (NCBI): domain Eukaryota; kingdom Metazoa; phylum Chordata; class Actinopteri; order Cypriniformes; family Danionidae; genus Danio; species Danio jaintianensis. The sequence continues at coordinate 7,596,590 of CAIGQV010016298.1, read as the reverse complement.
CAATATTATTACAATTAACAAAATATAATAATATTAATAATAATAATAATAATAATGATAATAATAATAAACAAAAACATAATAGTGTAATATTGATAATAATAACAATAATAATAATAAACAAAAACATAGTTTTATAACAATAATAATAATAATAATATACAAACAATATTAATAATAATAATAATAGTAATAATAATAATAATAAGAAGAAGAATTGTTATTATTATTATAATTATAATTATTATTATTATTATTGTAATTATTATTGTTTAAAAAATACAAATAATAATAATTATAAAAATAAAAACATCAATTTATCTATAAAGGGACCGAGCTCAGTTTGTTTTGTCTTTACTGGCCATTCAGCGGTGAGTTTATGTGAAGTATACGATTATAGAGAAAGAGAGGAATGTGTAAATGTAATTCTTTGATTAAGCCTTCTGGAGGGAAATAAAAATGGAAAGGAATTGGAGAAGGAGAGATGACGCCTACGGTGCATTTTTTGGCTTCTGGAAGTTATATGGTGGGAGCAGACGGATTACAATTAGAAAACATAAGTCTTTCGCTCTCTCTCTCTCACCTGTATACTATAAACCCCGGGTCATTCCTCTAGAAACAGTGTGTGGGCTGAAGAAGAAGCAAGTATTCCCTCTTTCACATGAATCCTCATTGTTCTGTGCATCTGATGGCTTGTGAAGTTTGACACGGATGTCAGATGCTTATTTCAGTTGTTTATTTGTATTTTGTGATGCAAGAAACACGCTGACTGCAATTTGCGTGTAGGAAACTGGCGATGGTGCAGCAGATGTATAAACTGTGCATAAGTGAGAGGACGGAAACCAAGTGTGAGTACAAATGTCCCTCTTTAATTGTGGACAGTTATAGAGTGGTGATTGCTGCAGGCTGATTTGAATCCAGCACATTCTTTAATGAGCCTCATTTGCATGGGAAAAGGAATGTTTGCTATTGGGGGAAATTGGCAGTGATGTTTAAATACAGCACAGGTAGGACGTGAGGAACAATTTTGAGAGAAAATGTAATTGTAAAAATTCTGATGAAAATTGTGATTGAAAAATTCTTATTTCTTTTGTGTGTGTGTGTGTGTGTGTGTGTGTGTATATTTATATTATGTAAGATTTTCATTGATATTTTTTTCATCTCATTTGTAGGGTTCCACAATTTGGCCCACAATTCTATGATCAAATATCAATATAATTGTCTATTATTATAAACAATTTGAATTCAGATGAGATTCACGAAACATAAATTAAAAAAACAAAACAAAACTATATATATATATATATATCACACGAGTTAAAGCTCTGCTTCAGTTGCTTGACGCGTGTGTACGTGAAGGAGTGCTCCGGTGAGCGTCAGCACACACACATATTATGTACAACTCGACATGTGAAAGTGTTCCTCCATATGTTTTTATCGAAGTTGTTCACAATACTTATCCATCCACAAAATTTGTAATGTAGTCAAATGTGTAAACATTTAGTTGCGGTTGCCGCGTCTGCCTTTGGATGTCTCTGGGACAAAACAGCTGCGTGAATGCTAAAGCGTTAAATAAAAGTGAAACCATCAACAAAAGCCAGACTCCTTCTATGTTTACAAAAATACAAACGCAGTCGTTTAAAGGTCATTTCTGGTTAATGATGTCAGAATTTACCAGTATTTTGGAATGGATGTGTAAATGGTGTTTTCCGGAAAAATTCCGGAACGTCTTTGCCTGTGTGAACAGTGCTTTTTTGAACTTACCGGTAAAGTCGTTCCAGAAATTTTCCGGATATTTACCCATATCATATCTCTCAATTCAAAGATATCTCATCAACGGCAGAGAGAGATAAACGTATACATTTCATTTAATCACATCTTTTTCGTATTGACAATTTTACTATGCATTGTCGAGTATTTGTGCAGTTCATCACAAGCCAAAAGTGGTGCACATTGTGTCCTGCAGATGAAACGGTGATGCGACTGTTTAGTAAATACCTCTAGAATGTGTGCTCGCACTATTGTTCAATACTGAAGCGTTTTACAGCTCGAAAACAATAAAGATTCATTAGGGGGAAGGAAATTTATGTAGCTGGAGTGCTGTTAAAAAACAACGATGCATGAAAAGGCACATTGATTCAACCAGTAGTACTGACGTCCTTCTAGCATTATCTGTGCCTGTTATTTAATGCTCATCTAATTCATCCTGATATTTCCTCCAACTCTGACCTTCACCTGAGAAACAGACCCAGATTCTGGAGTTCTGCACTCTTATTTAGTAATATCCAGCCATGATGGCAGATAGATTGATGGGTCTGCGTTTGCTGCTGAGATATTTTGGAGGTTATCCGATGACGTAAAATTTAATTAGGGCTTTATTGATGGGAGATGTGGACTGCACAGACAAACTGCCTAAAGAATACCTACAGCTCAAAGACGAGGGCAAAGCGGCAAATCCTGTTTGTCCGTCAATATGCCAACAAGCAGACCAGTTTTGTCTTCCCACTTCCACTCTATGTAGAAATTGTGTTTTGCTTCTACAAAGCGCACAGGGTCTATTTTTAGCCCGCTATCTGCAGCAGCAGTGACAGTGTTACAGTGAAACCAATCCATTTGAAAATATCTTAATCAATTCTCAAGGGTGAAGGCCTCAAGTTTTATATTTATTGGAAACAATCAGCGCTATTGCACGGGCAGTTGCACATTAGCAGTAATAAGATAGATGCATCTGACTGACAGAGATGTGCTGCTGAGGTCACACGGGTTACAGATGTCATCTGTCATGTGCTTGTGACAGTCAGATTCAGTATTCATGTATTCATGCCAACTAAACTGTGGTTGGTTAATTTACAAGGACTTACTATCTGCAGTCCGTCCATCCGTCCGTCCATCCATCCATCCGTGCACCCACCCACCCATCTATCTATCTTTACACCAATCCATCCGTCCATCCATCCATCCATCTATCTTTACACCAATCTATCCATCCATCCATGCATTTATGCATCCATCTGTCTATCTTTACTCCAATCCATCCATCCATGCATCCATCCATCCATCCATCTTTACACAGGTCCATCAATCTTTACACTAATCCACCCACCCTCCCATCCATCCGTCCATGCATCCATCCATCCATCTTTACACCAATCTACCCACCCATCCATCCATCCATCCATCCATCCATCCATCCAACCATCTTTATATCCATCCTTCCATACATCAATCTGTCTTTACACCAATCCACCCATCCATCCATCCATCCATCTTATATCCATCCATCCATCCATCCTTCCATCCATCCATCTATCTTTACATCAATTATTTCATCTTTACACCCATCTATCCATCCATCCATTTTTAAATCTATCCATCCATCTATCCATCCATCCATCCATCCATCCATCCATCTATCCATCCATCCATCTTTACACCAATCCACCCATCCACCCATCCATCATTCCATCCATCCATCTTTATATCCATCCATCCATCCATCCATCCAACCATCTTTATATCCATCCTTCCATACATCAATCTTTACACCAATCTATCCATCCATCCATCCATTTTATATCCATCCATCCATCCATCCATCCGTCCATCTTTACATTAATTCATCCATCTTTACACCCATCTATCCATCCATCCATTTTTAAATCTATCCATCCATCCATCCATCCATCCTTCTTTACACAGGTCATTCAATCTTTACTCTTATCCACCCACCCATCCATGCATCTATCCATCCATCCATCTTCACACCAATCCACCCATCCATCCATCTATCCGTCTATCCATCTTTATATCCATCCTTCCATACATCCATCTAACTTTGCATCAGTCCATCCATCTTTACACCAATCCATCCATCCATTCATCCATCCATCTTTATATCATCCTTCCATACATCCATCTATCTTTACATCAACCCATCCATCTTTACACCAATCCACCCATCCATCCATCCATTTTATTTCCATCCATCCATTTTATATCCATCCATCCATCCATCTTTACACCCATCTATCCATCCATCCATTTTTAAATCTATCTATCCATCCATCCATCTTTACACAGGTCATTCAATGTTTACTCTAATCCACCCACCCATCCATGCATCCATCCATCCATCCATCTTTACACCAATCCACCCACCCATCCATCCATCCATCCATTTTATTTCCATCCATCCATTTTTTTATCTATCCATCCATCCATCCATCCATCCATCCATCCATCCATCCATCTTTACACAGGTCATTCAATCTTTACTCTAATCCACCCACCCATCCATGCATCCATCCATCCATCCATCTTTACACCAATCCACCCACCCATCCGTCCATCCATCCATCCATCTTTATATCCATCCTTCCATACATCCATCTAACTTGTGGAGCAAGAAAATCCACAGCTGCTTGGCATTATACCTCATCCTCTTCAGACTGAGACGCAAGGCCAGTGTCCCAGTTCACAGACTACCTTTAGAGAGAGAAAAACAAATCTCATGACATTTGGTTCACAAGCGCAACTCTGGCTGTGACTAAACTGTGAAGCCCACCAAACTGTGACCACCCCATCAGCAACTAGTTATATGCATCACAGAAGTCCTGACAGCCACATCAAAGCAGATTCGCCAGTGACAGCAGGGGATTTCTATTCAAAATAAGGCGTTATGTTGTTAAATCAACCCACTGAAATCTGTCACGTTACCGGGAGGTATTGGAGACGGGACAAGAGGTAGGATCCATGTGCAGTTTAATGAAGAGATCTCGTGCAAAAAAGGACATTCAGGAAAAACAAAGTAACAAAATAACAAAGCTTGAACTAAGAACGAGGACAAAACATGAGCAAAAAACAAACTATACAATACCAACAGATACAGGGCTAAGAAATCATGAAGACATATAACGAACGAGCAAAGACAAAACGGGTGCAGGGTATATTTAAAGTCCAACAAATCAGTGGTGAACGGGATGCAGCTGCGGAAGTGATCAGTGTAAGTGATAACCGGGTGTGTGTAACGGAATGCTGGGAAATGTAGTTGTAGTAGTTCACCAGCGATCTCTAGAGTCCCAGATCGCTGGTGATCATGACAGAAAGCTATTGAAGTGCTTGTATTCACTCTCCTGATTGAAAACTGCTAATATATCGCTTACAATCCCCTACAAAGACAAATATATAAGACAAATATCATTAGTCAGGTCAAGTTGAGCTTTATTGTCATTTTTAGTCATCTCAACTTACAATTAATCAGACTGACTAGAAATATTAAGTTAAACCTTATATAACTAATAAATATAGTTGAAACCTTATTAACTTTTTAAAGTAAGTTAAAGTAACAAAAACATTTGTTGTCATGACTTTTTGTCATATTTTGTTACAGGGTATACATATACTATAAATACTTAACTATATATATAACCTAAGATACATATATACCAAGTACTTTTACATAATATAGAACAGTATTGTGCAAAAGAGGTATTTAAGTTGTTATTTTACATTAATATGCACTTCTATATGTTGTGTATGTTGTCTATTTATTCTTCCTTTTTTTACCTGATCTCATTGTGAATAAATTTTTTGTGTGTTACAGACATCACTACTAAAAATGTGATTTACTAAGGTTTGCAATAGTCATTTTACTGGTATTTGCACAATTATTTAATGCACAAAAAGCATGTCGTATCAGTACTTTTGTTAATAGATTGCATGCAATCTGATGTATACAGTGCACAGCATAAATGAGTACACCCCTTTTGAAAATTAAATATTTTATCCATTTCTCAATGGCTATGGAATATATACAACAGTTCTGGCTGGTCCTCGAATCTGATTGGCTGATAGCCATGAGATAATAAAGCAATATCAGCACTCATACAGCCTCTTCACCCTTGTGTATTACTCTGCCCACACAAATATTGCAGCTGTTGGACAACATAATGTATTTTTGAGGCTTTTTTGGTCACGAATGTAGTTGTTTAGATTGCAACTATGTAGTTTATTTATAAGGATAGTGCCTATTTTAAATATTCATAATTTCGTAGATTCAGCGCTTTGGCGGCCATCAGCCTGTTATACTGAGCAGAGCAAAGATGGTTGACGTTCCACCACACGATGGCAACAGAGACCACATAATAAGTCCTTAATGGAGAAAAACTGCATTTTTTCAGCGTACGTTTCAAACTACAGCTGATCAAATCATTACAGAACAGGTAAGTGACATTCTAAGTCTATCTCTCTCTTTTGTATTTTGTAGTGCTGTATTTATACCATAGTAATCTGGTAGTGTTTTCTTTGCTCTGGCTTTTTTGGGGTTAATTATTGTGATCTCTCAATTGCAACAGAGAAATACTGATAAATCTCTGTAGACTGATGGCATTTCATGCCACTCAGCCTTATAATCTTAAAACGTGAGCAAAATCACCTGTTTTGTCATCGTTTTAGACATTACGCTAGAGAATCATTCAAATACTAGCTCTAAAGTGACGTTTGTGAAGGTTTCTGCTGTTCTGACGTCAGCTGCAGATGTGAATGAATGGTGGAAGAAAGTAGTTCCTCTTACAAAAGGGTTTTTGAGACTCTCAGTGTTTGATTTTCTTTTTTTATACACATGATTATGCCGTCGAACTGTTGTATAAACGCAATATCACACTCTTAGCAGTGCGATGTGGCTGTATATCAGCACTGGTGGGACACTAAGGCACTCGGCGTGTGGCCTTGAGCCAATGCGCGCCTCCCACCAGTGCCGATATACAGCCATATCGCACTGCTACTCGTGTGATATTGCTCATATATACATTTGGTGCATTTGAACAAAACGAGTGTGGTCACGTAACATCTTTAGGAACAGAAAGATAATACATTAAATTCAAATAAGGTGTTGCAAAAAAATAAAAAATACATAAATACAACCTACAACATTTTGTAAAATAAATAAATAAATAATTTATTGATTTTATTGTTATCTTGATTGTTCCTCTTTATTAACAATTGTATTATTTTTAGTTTTCCTAACATATTCATTAGGGTCTATAATGTTTGCACCGCAATCTTGTTATTTTGTTAGATTAGTTCCAATTTTAACCGTGGTGCTCACTAATTTAATGTACACACACACACACCCATACACACATCTTGTTTTATACCATTTTATACAACATATTAATTTAAAAGAGAGATATGTGCTCATTTATGCATTATACTGTATATATCAATGCCATATCACCAGCATGAGGCCAAAGTCATCATGTTATGCTAGCAAACCTCACTTATAGATTTGTTTTATCCATTTCTTTAGATGTTAATCCAATTTAGAGGGTGGGTGGATTCTTTGTGTCCGAATATAAAAGAGAAGTGCTATTATTGCATGCGTCATGTACCTTTGCAAGATCCTTTTTGTGTATTATTTAGTATGAACTACTTCTAAGCTTTCCTTTCTGTGTTCCAGACTAAAAATTGCAGGTCTGGTATATACCATTAGGAAACATACCTGTAGAGAGCCGATAGAAACGATTAATAACAGCTATTAAAACAAACAAATGAGTCAGCAAGTTGTGTCGAACAAACACATCAGCTCTCCCGCACACAAACATTTTAGATATTGTCTAATTGACAGGTCTTTTATTTAGCGTTTATTAACGTCTGCCTCATCATGCAGCTACTTTTAATGAAGGTCCTAATCAAACACAGCTTACACATATGCATTAGTTAATGGTGGCTCTTTGCTGAGACGTGAAAGTGCCAGATAAATATGGGGCTTCAGCGCAGCCACAACTAATTGAAATAGGTTGGCAAAGAAAGTCTAAAACATAATGAATCAAGACAATGGCCAAAGTAATTACAGCCATGGAGGAGAATCATTACTGGAGCTGGACTGAGGTGTTGAACTCCCGCGCGAAGCCAAAACACATCTCTTGATTAGCTGGTACGCCTTATTTCCACATACGCACACTTTACAGTATAAAGTGCGGTTTATATATATGACAGATGAAGTCTCTTTTATTCTTTGCTTTTATACTTGAGAGTGTGGAGCTTTTGGAAAAACATAAACAATAGTTTATATAATAATCAGCGATGTATTGTTGTAGGCACAAAAACGTTGAGGAAGTTTGAATGTAAGAACTAATTATGATACAACTTAATTTACATAAGCGTATTAAAAATATAGTACTTATTGAATCTTCTCATTTACACTTGTTTTTTTTTTAATATTTAGTAATCTTATGTAACTGTGTCAGCTTTTTTTAAGCTATTTTATTTATTTTGTAATGATCTACTATACATTGCAAAAAAAATAATGACCAGTTTCTGTATTTTGTGATTTACAAGTGTTCTCTGTATATTTATGGTTTATTACAAGGTTTTTGGAGCATAATCAGTGTTGGGCAATAAAGCGTTAGTGCGTTACTGTAACAGCATTACTTTTGACAGTAACTAATACTGTAACGCATTACTTTTTAAATATTAACTCCGTTATCATTACAATACAATACGTTACTTTAATATCGAACTTTTAATATTGATTAAATTAATTAATTTTGGCTGCAGTCTAGCCTACATCTTCCTGTTTACAATGGCGACACATTGTGGTATTGGTGGATGCCAACCAACCACCGTAAAGAAGACGCATCGTGTATGAGGGGCCAGAGTGGACAAAAGTCAAGCGACAACAGAGAACAGAGGAACACCAAGTGTGTGCACGCGAGAGAGACCGAGAGACTATTAACGTTACTATTATTAATTACTATTACTAATACGACTATGTTTGTTGTTTCAAATAAATAAGCACACATTTGTTATCTGTATAACAAAATTGATTAGTTTAGTAGACACATTTCTGTTATATTTCTGAACACGTTATTTAAAGTGAGTTTTATTGCTCCGAAAAATGCTGTGATTTATTTTTTTATTGTCTTGCATATTTTTATAGCTGTATACAACAACAAATAGCAGTTTTCTTTTGTGCTAAGTTTCACCAAATTGATTCTGAATGATAATTCAGATTACTTGTATTTATTTATTTATTTCATAAAGATTTTGTGTTTATTGTGTATTGTTGCTAGTTTTCATACTCAAGATATGAAGGAACATGTTTAAGGATTAAATACAACAACTTTTCTGATGCTGAAGCAACTTTAGTTTTTGCTTTTTTGTTTCTGAATATATTATTCAAGTGGTTTATCACCTTGTGATATTTTCATTTTTGTGCTGCTGGTCTGACTTAAATAAATTAGTGTTTAAAAAGTACTTTTTGTTTAAGTCTGTTTTGTGTTTTGGTTGTGAGAATGCAAATTAATTAAAACTGTCAAGTTGATCAACAGTGTATTTTTTCATGCAGAACTTATATGATGTTATAAGGGCATAAATGGGAGCATTAAAAATGTTCTTTGGGAAAGTAACTTAAAACTTACTTTCAACAGTAACGAATTACTTTTTGGTGTAAGTATTCGATAAAGTAATTGAGTTACTTTTACTTTTTGAGAACTAGTTACTATTTTTTAGTAACTAGCACAACACTGAGCATAATATACGACACCAACCCACACAATATATCACTTTAAACTATTAAAACTGTTCATAAAAGTCACTTTTTCAAACTTTTCAAGGTTAAAAGTTGTTGGAAGAAAGATCAAGGTCCCATAATGCAATTCAAAAGCATAAATTAACAAGTAAAAGTAAAAACATGAATCACAAAATACGGAAAACTGCTAATTTATGCATATTTTTTAGTGTACAGCTGCAAGAAAAAGTATACGAACCCTTTGGGATTACTTGTATTTCGTCATAAATTGGACAGAAAATGTGTCACAGCAATAGAAAAACAAAGTCTGCTTAAACCAGGGGTGCTCAAACTTTTTCGTATAAAGGGCCAAAAACCAAATATCATGGAGAGCATTGGGCCGAAGGTAAATATACCAAACTATATTACATTAAAGTTGCCATGGGTAATTTTCTAATTTTTTAGAAAACATTACTTTAAATCATATTAACTAATGCAGTATAACATTTAAAATGATAACTTCATGCAATAAAAGCATAAACAATCACATTTATAACACAGTGGAGTTCAACGCTGAATACACTAGTCAAGCAGAATCTGTCTTTGCCTTGATTTGTCCTCTATCCGTCGTGTGGCAGTATGTACATTTAAACTAAATCTGATTAATTTACATCATTTAATTGAAACATTTAATTTCAGTTAGCTTTTAACAATAAAACAAACAAGCAAACAAAAGTTACATTAGATTTGAAATGACAATCCCTAAACCATCCCCATCATTCTTCCTCTCCTCTCAGATGGGATGGTGGGCCAAATCAAAGGTTACCGTGGGACAACTTTGGCCCACGGGCCCTAGTTTGGGCATCTCTGGCTAGTTTAAGGTGTTACCAGAACACCATGAAATAAGAATTACCCATATTTGTAAATCATTTATTAATAGTTCAACATTTACCAGTGCATTATTAAAATCAAAGTCATGTTTGTTAACATTAATGCACTGTGAGTTAACATGAACTAACAATTAACAACTTTATTATGTATATTTAATAAAAAAAAATTATAATTATGAGGATATACTGTAATAAATATACTTTTCATTATTCGTTCATGTTAGTGAATACATTAACTAACATTAACTAATAGCATCTTATTGTAAAGTGTTACCTAATTAATAAATAAATATTCTTTAAAAAAAATGTTATTTGTTTGATTGTTTGTTTAGAAATATGTAGTTATTTTAATTTATTCATTGTTTAATTATTATGTTTTATGAATTTGTTTAGTGTATACAAGGTTTAACATTATAGGAAAAAAATATTTATATTAATGTATTTTACTTCTTAAATAATAATAATAATAATAATAATAATAATAATAATAATAATAATAATTATTATTATTATTATTATTATTAAATTATTATTATTATTATTATTATTTAATTATTATTTATTTTATTGTTATTATTTATTTTATTGCTATTATTTATTGGTTTATTTATTTGTATATTTTTTAATTTCTCTCTGGCTTTTCAGAAAGACTGAAAATAAAAGTGGATACAGTACCAATTGCAGGCCAAATTTACTAACACTTGAAATCTTAAATTGGCATATCCTTAATTGGCGTTTAATAGTAAAAAGAAATACTTTAAGTAAGGATTTTTCTTTTAATCAATTAAACATTAGTGATTTAAAGATGTGAATGTATTTGTTGGTGTTTTGCTTTCGCATTAAAAATACATTTATGAGAGAAGCTTATTAAAATGAATCATTTACACACACATAAACACAAGAAAGGATTGTTTAAAACTAATTATACTACTAATAATACACAATAAAATGAGCCGCAATGTTGCTTCATCTGTTCTTTGTTTAGTGCATCACAGACTGTAATGTATGTCGCAGGAATTGAAGAGCTCTGGATGATGAAGATTCGGGGCACGTGGTGAAGTGGATTGTCCCTCGTGGGCTCTTATGTTGGTAAATTGACTGACTGACCGACCTCTGGGTCAATAACAACTCAACAACTTAACCAGACTATTGACCTAGGCCCAAATGAAAATGTTATAGATTGTTCAATTTTAACTCCATCATGACTCGCAGAAAAAAAGAGCAAATGTAATCAGGATCTGAAGGGTTTCTGTGGGTCATGCCGTTTGTTTAGTAAATAGTCTGCTGTTGTTAGTTTATTTATTAGATATGAATAAATATTTTACAGTGTATAAAAAGCATCTTAAAAATGAGAATAGGTTTGACTTCTAGCTTGTCAAAATAACATTAAAGGTGTTGTGAAGTGCTTTGAAATGTGTATTTTGTTATTCAATGTATTGTATTCAATGACATGATTTCAATTGAAACGTGAAGAGAGGGCGGGGCATAAAGTAGCTCCTCCCCCTTTAAAAAATAGCCAGTAGCATTTTCTTTAGTAAACAATTGGCTGTTGTTAGTTTATTTTATTAGATATGAATAAATATTTTCCATTTTTTTGTTGTTGCAGTTGTAGTTGTTGTTGTTGTTGTTGTTGTAGTTGTTGTAGTACTTTTTAAAATAAAAAAATAAAATTGTGTGTGCAAAGGTCACTAACAACATCGCTAGTGTATTCTGGGGGGTTGCCAATACATTGCTAGACAGTTGCTAAGCTGCTTTATGGTTTTCTTATTGAGTTGATGTTTCTTGGTTACTCGCTGTAGGTATTTGGAGTGGTTTTTAGTGTGTTGCCATGTGACTTTAATTAGGAGCTTTTGTTATTTGGTTTCTAGAGTAGCCCGACTTGTAGATGTGTGGAAGTGTTTGAAGTGGTTCAGTGGTTGCTAACTGGCCTTTTAGTTAGCTGTCTTCACATATTTGGTTATTATGGTAACCACATTCATATGAGTTCTATTTATAAATGTGTATGCCCATTTTAAAAGGTTTACATGTTGGAAATGCAAAACACACACACACATCATTATCCCTGGGCAACATTTGATTCGTTGTACTTTGTTTATTTAAGCAATAACTGGCAACGAAACCAGTGCTGCGTCCCAATTCACACACTTATACTACGTTCTAAAAATATCTACTTATTTTTTTGTGAAGAAAAAGTACATACTTTTGCTACGGTTTACCCCACAGTCCAAAGACATGCGCTATAGGTGAATTGGGTAAACAAAATTGGCCTTAGTGTATGAGTGTATGTGTGAATGTGAGAGTGTATGGGTGTTTCCCAGCACTGGGTTGCAGCTGGAAGGGCATCCGCTGTGTAAAACATATGCTGGAATAGTTTGCGGTTCATTCCGCTGTGGTGACGTCTGATAAATAAGGGACTAAGCCGAAGTAAAATGAATGAATGAATAAATAAGGTACATACTTTCGAGTGTGTAGCAGAAGAGTATTCAAGCTTTGGGACATACTACTTTCTCGTTAATGGATCGTTATGTTGCTTAGGTACATGCCCTGTCAATCATCTCGATGCATCATCCTTACTGGAGATTCAGCTGTGTGTTAATCGCCAGTCTTTCATGCTGAGAAATCTCCTCAGGTGTTTGGATAACTATGCATTCAGAAGTTAATGTCTAAACATGTCTTTATATTAGTTCACATTGTTGTTGCAGATGAAATACTGTAGCCCAGTTGCCTAGATATTAATTAAGTCATTCAAACAACTTTACCGAAGCCTCTCTACTTGACATAAAATTCATAGTAAGTGAAATGGTTTGGTAAATATGATATGCAATAATTTCCCATATTTGTTGTGGGCTGCAGGCTTTACACTTTCATGTGTCAAGAGTATAGTACTAGCTATTTATTTAGTTTCACCTTTAACGTGGATTTGCTTTAAGATAATTTATTCAAGGTTTTTTTTTATATTGCTATATTCCCCATTTTTATACAATACTATTGTAAGAAAATTTATCCATTCATTCATTTTCCTTCAGCTTAGTCCCTTTATTCATCAGGGGTCGCCACAGCGGAATGAACCGCCAACTTATCCAGCGGATGCCCTTTCACATACATCCACTCTCACATTCACACACATACACTACGGCCAATTTAGTTCATTCAATTCACCTATATTGCTGTGTATATATTCGCCTTCTTGCTGTGAGGCGATCATGCTAACCACTGAGTCACCATGTCGCCCCTTGTAGGAAAATATCAGTAGTTATTTTAAGTATCACCTTTGCTTGAAATGACACAGTATAATCATGTTTATAAGAAATAAACCTGCTCCCGTTAACGTTTGAGCTACCAGACCTGTTGCTATGACAACAACTCTCGGATGAGTTTAGACGAACGAAACTATCATGGATCGTGTCAAATCGTTAACAACCAAATCCAGCTAATTGAGTAATCCACGGATGATAGATGAAGTATGAACTCCAGGTCTGGTTAATGCATATGTGCAAAATTATACACTGTAAAAAAATTATTATTATTAGTTAATTACCTTTTTTTCGTATTTTGTGATTCATGCTTTTATTTTAAATTTTTTCCCACTTTTGAATTGAATTATGGGACCTTGATCTTTCTTCTTACAACTTTTAACCTTGAAAAGTTGGAAAAAGTGACTTTTATGAACAGTTTTAATAGTTTCAAGTGATATATTGTCTGTGTTGGTGTTGTATATTACGCTAGAAAAACCTTGTAATAAACTGCCAGTACACTCTCTGCTATTGTATCTCTCTATATATTATTTCTTATACATTATATTGTTTCAAACTACTAAATTATTAATGAAAGTCACTTTGTTAAACTGTAAAGTTGAATTTTCAACATCAAAAGTCGACAGAGCAGAGATCAGCATCCCATAATCCAAAACAGAAAACACTAAATATAGCATGCCCGTAGCCAGGAGGGTTTCGGAATGGTTCGAACGACCCACCCCCCGCCGCCAATAGGTCCAGAATTTGTCCTTTTAATTATTTTATGTAATTTAAAAATATATATATTTTATAATAAAGTGTAATTTTAAATAACTATGGCCAGTAATTTGAATCCCATGGAGCCTCAAAGTCACAATAATGTGACGCGAGTCACATAACCCACTGAGCGGTAATGTTTGAATCTTTGATCTAGCAAATCTTTGAATCTTTCTACCAAACGGAGTCCTCAGTAGTCAGCTGTCACTTCACAGCAAAAGGTGCTAATCCCGTCACGTCAGTGTTTTTGAGGCTGTTTACACTGGTCACTTCATTCGTTTTATTCTGATCGGATATATCCGATCGCTCGGACAACTTCAGAAGGTGGTCTGGGACGCAATCCAGATGAAACTGGACAGGTCTAATTATTTGTTTTTAGACAAAATTAATTTAAATAAAATCAATTCTGAAAATCTGACCTGCGCCTGTTTAGAGAAACACCTACAGGTGCGCTTTTACAGCCAAACACACGTAAAGTGCAAAATAAATACATACATATTTACAATAAGCATAAAACATGTGTTTTACATGTGTTAACGAACAAAAAACCTAAGTAAGAATTTTGCGTCCCATATTATATGAAAATGTTTGAATAATAATGTCTGTTTGAATATAAATCACCTATTAAATATTCAAGCATGTGGTGCTGTGATAAACATCCACTAATACAATCTGAATATATTTAAAAAGCACTCTAAAATTTAAAATAATTGTTATCAGTATTGGGTATATTGATTATAAATGAAAAAAATGAAAAAATTGTGTGTTTGGACTGACAAAATTTGCACATGATCTTAGTAAGCAACTTGACAAAACAGTCATTATTTCTGTAACTGCAAAAAGCATGCACAAGACAAGCTAATCCAGCTCTAAATATTTCATTAAATGTCACCAAAATGATGTATGTTAAAATTCTTAATCAAATACAAAACGTTGGGAAAAAATGCAAAAAAAAGGTCAACTTTTCTAGAAAAAGAACCCCCCTTTCACTAGGCTGGCTACGGGCCTGTATAGAAACGATTAATTAACAGATATTTTTTTCTGTCATAGCTTACGTTTATTTCATAAAACACAAATTATAATAGCATTTATTATTAAAGAAAATACATAAGTGTAGTATGTGCACCTCTTTTTCGTTTTGGTTATAAGACACCTGTAAAGTGACAGCGACTAAAGTACATTAAAGCTGATAACTTCCGTAACAGCAGGAAGTCTTATCGCAACTGACACTGTGTTATTTAATTAATGGGTCCAATCTAAGTGCAAGTTCATCCGTCAAATCTTAATTAGCCAACAGTGGCTTCTAATGCTTTTTTCCACTTCATAACTTAGTGCCTCTAGTGAATTTTAGAAACATTGGAAAAATTGCAGCTGCTTTCTAGATATAGCTCATCCCCTCCGGTATGGCTCTGAAAAAAAAGAAAAAGAAAAGTTTTTATACCTTATCAAGCAGCACTTCTAAGTTCATAAATATATTTAATTTTAATTTTAAAATGCTGCACCACCAAGTATTTTATATATCTGTGCCAGACAGAAGCAGACTTTTTTTTTTTTTTTTGCTATTTCTGCACTGAATAAAAAAAAAAAAATATATATATATATAAT
This sequence comes from Danio jaintianensis, assembly GCA_903798115.1. NCBI lineage: Eukaryota > Metazoa > Chordata > Actinopteri > Cypriniformes > Danionidae > Danio > Danio jaintianensis. Next base: position 7,580,577 of record CAIGQV010016298.1, on the reverse strand, counting down.
AAATAAATATGCAACTTTATGTGAAAAATGTAGTAACTAAAGACTATAAAACTTTAAAAACACATAATAATAAATGAATGAATGAATGAATAAATACATAAAATAACAAGTAAATAAGTAAATAAATAAATAAAAATAATAAGTAAACAAACAAACAAATTAAATAAATAAATAAATATGAATATTCATGTGAAATAATATTAAAATATAATAAATAAAAATTTTACATATAAATAAATAAATAAATAAATAAATAAATAAATCTGCATGTTTGTGAAATAATTTTTAAATTAAAAACTTTAAAAACAAAAATAAATAAATAAATACATCTGCATGTGAAATAATTTTGAAAT
>CAIGQV010016298.1:7537484-7556180 GCA_903798115.1 Danio jaintianensis | reverse complement strand
TTTATTTATTTTAAGGAGAACAGTAAATATTGCACAACCCCAGCATACCAGTCATATATCATTCACTATTCATTTGGGTCGGTACGTTTTTAGGTTTTATTTTATTTTATTTTATTTTATTTTATTTTATGCATGTATGTGTGTATGTATGCATGTATGTTTATTATAGAAATTAAATTATAATACTCAATACAGAACAAAACCAGCAGCACTAATCTTTGTATACTTTGATAATAATAATAAATGAGCATATGGAAATGATTTCTAAAGTACCATGTGACACTAAAGCCTGTAGTTACATTACATAATAATGCTGAAAACTCAGATTTGCATCACATAAATAAATTACATTTTAAAATATAATAAAATAGAAATCAGTTATGTTCAATCAGAATAATATTTCACAATTTTTCCAGTTTTTACTGTATTTTTAACCAAATAAATATGAGCATAAAAGATTCTTACATTTAATCTCTCGTCTTATACACAATGAAAGGCAACATTAGCACCCATTGTTTCTTAATGTAATCTTTCAGGATTAAAAACTTTGGCAGGACGTGACGTTTTCATGCACTGCAGTGGGTTTAATTCAGCACCTCATAATTATTCATGAGACTGCATGGTGTTATCCTATGAGGAAGCTGTGTCTGGTTATTATTCATGACACTGTGTGACATGTTTCTCAGACGAGTGTTTTGAAAGCTTGGCTGAGCCGGTGTCATGCTGAAAGGTGCGAGTGTTTTTTGGTTTGCATGGCTTCCCCATAACGGCTGCCAGAGCGACAGGCTTTCAATCAATGACAGACAGCTTTGAAACGTTTTTGTGCAACAAGCATTTATTATGGAGAGTGTGTAGATTTATTGAGACACAGACTGGGGCTGGTTTGATAGTCCCCGACACAAACACCATCCATCCTTTACCGTGAGAGTGTCAGGCCATCAGATGCTGGCCAATCAATAGCACAGAATAGCCTTGGAAGTTATTAAAAATGCAAAAGTAGGTTTCGCAGCACAACGCAGATGGTTCGGCATTTGTTTGTGCGTAGAGTTACTGATGGCAAATGACCTGTGTCTGTTTGTGTAATGCGCTGTGAGCTCATAAAAAAATTGAATATGTTTATGTGTTTTGGTGAAAGGAATTATGAACTAAAATGGATGTGTTTTGAGGTGTTTTCAAATGAAGAATAACATGTTTCAAAGCATTAACTGTATTTTTCCCCCCGAATTGTGAGTAGTAACTTTTATTTCACAGTTCTGTCTCTTCCTTTCTTGAATCTGTGGCATTTTGTGGCATTTGCTTTATCCATCCATCCATCCATCCATCCATCCATCAATCCAATCTCCACCCATCCATCATCCTTTTGTCCATCCATCCATCCATCCATCCATCAATCCATTCTCCATCCATCCATCATCCGACGGTCCATCCATCCATCCATCCATTAATCCATCCATCCATCCATCCATCCATCCATCCATCCATCCATCCATCCATCATCCATCCATCATCAATCCACAATCCATCCTCCATCCATCCATCCATCATTCATCCTTCCATCATCATTCAATAATCCATCCAATTGTTGTCCATCCATCCGTTTGTCCGTCATCCATCATCAATCCATCTATCATCTGTCCATCCGTCCATCATCCATCCATCCATCCATTCATCGTCTGTCTATCATCCATCCATCTTCCGTCCATCCATCATCCATCCATCCATCCATCAATCCTTCATCCGTTCATCATCTGTTCATACATCCATCCATCCATCCACAATCCATTCGTCTGTCCATCATTCATCTATCAATCCATCCATCCATTCATCCATTATCTGTTCACAATCCGTCCATTCATCCATCCATCCATCCATCCATCCATCCATCAATCCATCCATCCATCTTTTGCCTACTTACTCATTTGCCAACTTACTCTGGGATGGGTAACTGTATCTCACAGTTGACTTTGTTTCAAAAGCTGACTGATTGAACTGTTTTTCAATAGAGCGACTATTGGCAAAATAAATAAATAAATAAATAAATAAATAAATAAATAAATATTGCAACTTTATCTCTATCTCAAAATTATTTGGCATATTTTTTTTATCTCAAAGGGTGTCTCTAAATCTCCCAAATGTGACTTAATGATTTATCAACTTTCCCTGTTCATGGCAAATACAAATACAATACCTGTTTATTTTTGGAATGACTGATTAATTTGGAGGCCTATTTTTCACAAACAAACAAACAAACAAACAAATATATTTATTTATTTATTTATTCATTATGTATTTATTCATGTATTTATCTAAATATTATTGTGCTTCAGAACATGATACATCTTTTAACTTTTTAGTTGTGTCAGTTAGTTTGTTTGATTTGTTTTATACTGTTAGATGAAACCAGTATGTATGTCCACACATGTAGCGGAATGAGAATAGCACTCAACTTGACTTGTCCAGACAAGTTTCCCTATAGAACAAATCTGATCTTTATATTGTGGTTGCAGGTTTGATTTAAAGTCTCCGTGGTCCAGGCTTTTATGTTTCAGCTCTGTATTTGCCTCTATATCCTGAACTGTTGGCTCGGCTTCACTCTCTGACTAGTTTATTTATTTTTTGTTGTTGTTGTTTTAAGTGTTGTGGTGGGTAGAGCATGTGAGCTGTGATTATTGTAATTGTTTCATCATCAGTCCTCCTCTGCTGTCACCCTGAGTTGTAAATTAATAAGCGGCGTTGCAGACTCACAGGTTCTCAGTGTTCCCGGCTCTCCTTCTCCATGCTGTTGCGTTGCTCAGATCCTCAGGGCTGCTTTAAGTTTACTCGACTACTGTTATCACACGCTCCAAAACAAGTGTCATCTGGTACATGTACAAGATGCTGTACAAGATGGACAGGACAACGACAACTCCCAAAACATGCGCAAATCAAGAGCGTTCGACAGAGGTTTGCTTTTAAGAGAAGAAATCTCAGGTGTGTTTTAGAAATGGTGGCTGTGGTTTTATTATATATGAGTCTGACATTCTGTGAGAAAGTTTAGACCTACTGTTATGGTGCATTTTGGTATAAATAGGGTCTGAAAACCACTTTTGACCAGTTATAGGCTCTGTTTATAACTGTAATAAATTGCATTTTGGTTGATTGGATAATAAGTAGACAAGAGAGACGTTTCTATTCACACTTGATGTTTAAATTAGTCTCTCTTGTTGCATTTACTTGTTCTACAGTGTGCATGTGTTTAGGACTTTGCTGAACTATATTCAAAAATGCTCAAAATTTACATACTGTTCAATTAAAAATCCCATTAAAACTATAATGTACTCTGTTTTGGTCAACATTTGTCAACATTTCTTTTTTTCATAGTTACTCTTAAAGCAGTGAAATCAGTTAAATATATAACTTTGTCAATTGTATAATGTTAGTAAAATATGAAAATATATAAACAATTTTAATTCCTTCTAATATATATATTTTGTCAACTATTTAAAATGTATATTTTATTAAATAATTAAATTAAGATTTTTAGCAGGTTTTGTTTTTGTCAGATTTAGTACTCCTGTCATTAAAGCAAAAATATATTAGATTATGAAATTCAACATTAATTATTAATGTTTACTCAAATTTTACTCAAATTGCTGTGCCATTATTGCAATTATTGTAATGATATTTTTTTTTCTTTTTTTTCTTCAGTGTGTGGCATATTTACAATACAATACTGATAAGTTTTATGTGTTTGTATCAGCATGATGGTAAACTTTCATTAAAAAAATATATAGCCCTTTTTTTTTAAGACAAAATCCATATTTTCATAGGGAAAAAAGGCTCGGCCTCGAATATTTGAATTCATGATTAATGTGCATTGCAAATCTCCCAGATCAGACTAAATAGCATTAATTATCAGCAAACTAAGCTACTATACTGTTTTCAGACTTTTAGACTGCGCCAGAGAATGCTGTTTTGTAGTTGTGATGCAATTCTGAAGATGCAGAAGCAAAATGTTTGACATTGACTTGTTTTAAAGTAATCTCTGACTCTTTTTTTTTTTTTTTACACATTTGTCAGAAACATTGTGGGGTTTTCTTTAAAAGAAGGAATGGCTATATTAGAACAACTGGACGGACAATCCCTTAGGTGTCTTAAAAACACTAAAACGTAATTTTTTTGCTTTTTCATGACTATTTGGTGAGTTGTATCCTACTTTTTGTCCATCTGTGAATATAACCAGCATCTAATGGTAAAATAATAATAATAATAATAATAATAATAATCATTTTATTTGTTTATAATCACAGTCTGCAGAAACACATTTTGATTGACATTCTTCCTTTGTACGCGTCATCCGTTTTGTTCCTTAATAATACCAATAAATAAATGACATAACTGAATAATAATGTGTCTCTTGTGCTTTTTTATGATTATCTAGTGAGTTGTATCCTCATATACATTCATTTTTTGATGGTGAACCTGATCAAACTGTCCATTTGTTTTCCTTAGAACAAAAAAGAAAAGAATACAAGTTTATAACAACATGAACTATTTCAGTTATTAAAAAAAAAAAGAAAAAAGTTTTGGCAAAACCTACACAGGCTTTATTTTTAATGTGCGCCGAACTCAAATAGTGTGATCATTGCTAACAATGCATTGGAATACACTCCTAGCACACAAGACTGTACCAGCAAATTAAGCAGCGACATTCAAATCTGAAAGTTGTCCAGAATTATTAAACGCCACGCTTAAATTCCCCACTGCACACCGCCTCCGCCGAGGATGTTGTGTGCTGCATCATTTTCCTCCCTCTTTCGCTCCTCATTACAAGGTTTTATTTAGTCCGAAGCACGAAAAGTCTGCCGAACGTTTTGTTTAATGGTGGTGGTGCTGAGGGAAGCCGTGCACCAAAGCAAGGCAATTAGTTTCTCTTCTGCTGCCAATCAACAGCCACCCAGGAGAGAATGAGTGTCTGCCGTGCCTCTTATATTCACTCCTGCAAGTTGCATTGAGGAACTTTCCCCTAATTAAAAACCTGATGACTGATTTTGATATGGCAGTTTACAGGGATACTGCGAACCCAGCAAGCGGTGAGATTAAAAAAAGCGCACGAGTAATTGAAGCATATGCTTATAAACAGCACAAGCTTGTATTGATCTGCCACTTGAACAAACATATGAAGCAGAACTCCATTCCGCTGGACAATCAATACAGTTAATATTCACAGCGGAGAACTTTTGCACCCAAATATTGCTTTTTTTTTTTAGTTGGAAGCCTAAAGTCATTTTTTAGTTATGCCGAGCATCATTTGTATTAAATAACGATTGATTTGTTGACTGGTCAAGGCAAGAAAGAGGTTTATTTATGCAGCGCATTTGGTAATTAAAAATGCTTTGTATGTAGGATAATAACGGAATGTGCATTCGCTAAAGGAAAAAGCAGTGTTTGCAAAGCTGCGAACGAAAAGACTTGAATCGAAATGATGCATCAGAGCCGCTGTTGTCATGGCATTCGCTGTTTGTCTAATTTTTTGACGCCTGAGCATGAGAAACAAACAACAAAAAAAGCAACTTAATTAGATGCATTGATCAGTGCTTATTTTCAAGCAAGGAATATACTGAATTCAGTATATTAGTATCTTCTTAACAGCATTTTTGTATGTATATTTCATCACTGTAAGTTAGTAGTCTGGTTCTGGAAGTATATACTCATTCCTTTGCTTCATAAGCAAATAGATTTTTACTGATAACTGGCAAACCTTTAAAGACAGACCTGCTGCGAGCTCTAATTTGCACAAATATCTACATATTTTGAGTTGCATGTGTGTGTGTGTTTATGAAAGAAAGCCAAGACTGATGAAACCAGTAATAGTGTAGAAAAGATAAAAAATAAATTAAATGTGATATTGGATGCCCATTTTACACTTAATGAGAAGTCTATTACTTACTTTGGTTACCTTTTTCAATGGCAGTGTAAATAAACATACTTTTTTACCCTGTTAAAAACAACTAAGTGCACAGTAAGCCCCTTTAGCCTACTGATATACATGTTTGAGGAGCAGCTAAATCAGAGCAGCACACACACAGCACTCAACCAATCCTCAAGCTTCTGCTGAATTGGATTATGTGAAGCTGTTTCCAAATTATCATAACAAAATGTGAGATTTCACCAGGCTGTCTCCCGTGCATAAAATCATTATATGTAATTTATCAATGCCTGACTTTGCAGCCTGCCAATTATCAATGTAAAATGTATTCAAACACTGCTCTGTTTAACAAATGCTACACTGGTTAATGTGTCAACATTACCCACAAGCCCACACTGACTAACACAGCTCTGCACATGAAGGATGATGATCTGATTCTAAACACAAGTGAACTGAATCTTGCATGTGCTAATTGTAACCACATGAAACAAACACTTTATATATATGAGCAAAATCACACGAGTAGCAGTGCGATGTGGCTGTATATCGGCACTGGTGGGAGGCGTGCTTAGTCGTGTGATATTGCGTTTATACAACAATTCGACGGCATAATCGTGTGTATAAAAAAGAGTCTCAAAACCCTTTTGTAAGAGGAACTACTTTCTTCCGCCATTCATTCACATCTGCAGCCTACGTCAGAACAGAAGAAGACGTTACTAATTCACCAGCGTCACTTTAGAGCTAGTATTTGAATGATTCTCTAGCGTAATGTCTAAAGTGATGACAAAACAGGTGATTTACAGAGATATCTCCCAGTATTTCTCTGTTGCAGTTGGGAGATCACAATATTACTATGGTATAAAAACAGCACTACAACATACAAAAGAGAGAGATCGACTTAGAAAGTCATTTACCTGTTTAATAATGATTTGATCAGCTGTAGTTTGAAATTACTCTGGTTTTCTCTTAGGGCTTATTATGCGGTCTCTGTCACCATCTTGTGGATGAACATCATCAACCCTCTTTGCTCAAAGACAGGCTAATGGCCGCTGACGCGCTGTCTCTCAGAAATTATAAATATTTTAAAATAGGCACTATCCTTATAAATAAACTGCATAGGTGCAATCTAAACAACTACATTCTCGACTAAAAAAGCCAAAAAAAGTACAGTATGGTGCCCAAAAGCAGCAGTATTTGTCAAACTGTAGAGTGTCCTCAGCTTGTTGCTGTATGTGGGCAGAGTAATACACAAGGGTGAAGGGTTAAGAGGCTGGACGAGTGCTGTTACTGGCAGAATATTGCTCGACTATCAGCCAATCAGATTCAAGAACCAGACAGAACTGTTGTATAAATATCATAATACTACTACTACTACTACTACTACTACTACTACTACTACTACTAATAATAATAATAATAATAATAATACATTTTTTAAAGCGCCTTTCAAGAAACCCAAGGTCAATGTACATCATTATGTTTTCAGGAGGGGCAATGTATAAAAAACGTGTATGACTAGTTTTAGTTGAAAATCTTGTTTTAGGGTCTTGAAAAGATCCTGAGGTTTCACCTGCCCTGACCAGCTCGAAAGAATCACCCAAAGACAAAGGCACAGTCATTGGGACCCTGCCTTTAGCATTTGCACCACTTTGGCTCAGCCAGTGCTCAGGAAGCAAGAGGTTTTAATGTCTCTCACACCCTAGCTAGAGTTTTAAATGAAATAAGATAATTAAAAACCAAAGAATATAACTTTTCAGTTATATATAACTGTTAATTTGAAACTAGATTATATAAATTTGTATTCCCACAGGTCTCTGTTATCAGGTTTGCCAAGAGGTGTGATGATGTAGATGATGTTGTTGAGGCATCAGTGAAGAAGACCTCTCGGAAGACAGCACAGAAAGGTCACAGTCAAGCCTAGCCTAGTCTTATTCCCTGTCAAAATATGCTGCCGTACACACAAAAAGATTGCATCGCGACGCCGGTGGCATTGAAAATACGCTGCCCTCTACACTACGTCAACACTTGTTTCACGGCAAACCAAGTGGCACACAACGGGCTTTGTCCATCATCTGCAATCACTTTACCCCGAACGGCAGATCTGGCACAATGATAGAAGCATTCGCGACGAATCTTAATCACATCAAACCATTCAGACTTGTGTTTATCAGTATGCTTAACATGCACACTTCCTCAAAGACCTTGATTCCCTCAAATCAAACTTGCATTGAGTTTCGCATCTTAATTTCAACCTGTTAGACTCGACACTCCGGAAACAATGGAACTCTATCTGACCATGAAATTAAATAATGTGCTTTCCAGTGTGAAGTGTGTTTGCTTGAGTTGCTTCGGTGTGTGACGGAAGTCGAATAGGCTAGGTGAAGGGAAGTTAGATAATGGGGAGTGCGTTATGACATATAATTAGGCTTTTTTGAATGACTAGGAGAAAAGCAACATAATAAACATAGCCAAAAAATTACAAAATCAATTTTTGGGGGAGAATGAGACAGACATGTTTTCGTACAAGTGCAGATATGCGGGAGAACGTGACTATAAGACAAACAAGTAATTAACTTGCATTGCTGCCGGCTGTTAACTTTGGAGAGCGCAGCTAATGTTGTCATTACGTCTTTGGTGATAATGTTATTAAGACCAAAATGAGATGTGCAACAAACGCTCACCAGCTCGACGCATATGAGAGGTGTCTTCGCCCGTGGGGGGGGTGCATCAATAGCAAGGCAAATTGTATGATAATCAAACTTCCAGCTGTGATGAAAACATTGCAGTGTTTTTTTTAGTGAGGTAATATGCCATAGATTATTCAAACAGCAAAAACAATATGCTAACAAGTGCAAAGGTGTGTTGAAAAGCCTGCAGAAAGAGCGGCTCAGCGTGGTGTCCCGTACCTCCTCTGTTCTGAGGAAGCAACCGCTGGCAGATTTTTACTTCACTGGAAATAAGTCCTTTAAACAGTTTAAACATTTATGCCATTGTAACTACTAGACTTCCCTTAGGGGCCATTCACTTAAAACATTTTCTTTCTTTTTTTTCTACAGTTAAAAACAGCAGATGTGTGGCAGTGAGGTATTAAAGTCACCATGAAATCAAAATGTACTCTTCTTATTTTGTTATATGTATATAGTAGTTATAAACAATGTATTTGTCTTATTTTCTAAATTGCATTTGCCCTTATAAAATGTAATCAAATACCATAACCTTCTCTCCCCCTCGAAATGACTTTTCTTCACTTCATGGTCACATGGAATGGCTTAAGGGTGGAGCTATCAGTGGGTGTCTCGTTTCTGCTCTGAATTCATCCGTTCGTCAATCTTTCAACAATCCAATCGATTTCCGAAGAACAAAATCATTCAATTCAATTCATCTTTATTTCTATAGTGCTTTTGCAATGTACATTGTGGCAAAGCAGCTTAACATAGTTCTAGTAAATTGAAATTGAAACTGTGTCAGTCCAGTTTTTAGAGTTGAATTTCAGTTTAGTTCATTTCAGTGTGGTTTAATTTTCACTGCTGAAAGTCCAAACACTGAAGAGCAAATCCATCGATGCGCAGCTCCACAAGTCCCAAACAAGCAAACCAGTGGCGAGGAACAAAACTTCACCAATTAACGAAAGTCTAGGCGCCGGAGGCTGGAGAATGCTGGACATCCATCGTGGAGAAGCTGCATGTGTGTGAGTAGGTCACCGGCGGGTGTTCAGTCTCGCCCACGGGATCAATGCGGAGACTCGTCTGTCATTGGGGTCTTTCAGGAATCAGTCTCATGCTCTCCACTCCTCCATGACCCCCACAGCATCTGCTCAGGATACGGCCTGGTCTAGGATTATGGAGATCTCAGGATAATGAAAAACAGACAAACATAAGAGTAGATGCCATTCAAATTATAATGTCTTTTGGGAAGTGTTCCTGGCTTTTTTTTAAATGACAGGAAACAAACCCTGTAAGGCTTTCATGTTTTTTTTTTCTTTCTTTTTTATTACTATTTTAAACTATTTTAAAAAGTGTGAGATTCAAAAACAACAGTTCTAATATGTACACTGTTAATGATTTTTGCACAGTATTTAACTGTAATATGAACTTTATTTTACTGTGGGGCAGTTATGCAGTATGTTAATGTATTTTAAAGTTGCTGTGTGCTGTATTTGTATTGCTGTATATTTTAAAGTAAGGATGTACAATACTGTACATACATATACAGCAAGATAAATGGTGCTGTAAATGTAAGTAAAGTATGTTTATAAGTTACTGGCGAACTGCTGCCAGAAAGTTACTGTAGATTCTACAGGAAATTGTTAACAGTGTATGTTTTGTACATGGCGTTAGAACTAGACATAGCAGTCTTGGGGTGAAATTCCAAACAAGGTCAGATTTATTTGTGTCTCTAAGCCTCTAAGTTGTTTTGTTCTTTGTAAAGTTAGAATGTCTAAAGTCCAGTTGTGTAAAGTGTTTTTTTTGTTTCCAAACCATAGTGGTGTTTCATTTATTTTCCTAAATGGATCAGCTTTTTTTTTTTTAAACAAATTGGCTGATGGAACAATTCAGTGACAGTGATAATGGAAATGGCTAGGCTTGGTGTGATAGTTGATGAAGTTCTTGAAAAGGTTCTTGAAAAGGCATTTTTGGATATCTTTCAAGTCACTGTGCTGTTCAGGTCTATAGCATGCTGGATGTTGGTTTATAAGCGATTTGCTTTTGATGTTGAGGGTCCTTTTCTACTGTTGCCCTAAAAAAACAAAAAAAGTACAAATACCTTAGAAACGGTATAACAGAAAAATTTAGTGAAGTTTCACAAACTAATTTCGAGAGGAGCACGTGATATGATCGACTACAGTTGGTCCTTATCGCTAATCATTAGCTAGCCTATCGGATCATTCCAAAATTACTATAAATATCCTGCCTAAACTTCATTCCCTATCTTCGTTTTGGACCCCCCCCCCTATCCTTCCCTTCTCCTTTCTCCTCAATTCTATAATCGGGCGACACAGCGGCTCAGTGGCTGGCGCTGCTGCCTCGCAGCGGGAGGGCCAATGGTTCAAGTTCTAATTGAGAATACTGGAAATACTGAATCGATTCTTAAAGAACCACCCTATTAACCAAAGTATAGGTAAAAAACGAACTGGGGGGCTCTCGAGAAATACCCGATCTCGTATACCTCTTAATGCTCATTGACCAGGTGGGAACCTTGGGCTCATCTATCTCCGAGCTCAGGGTTCTCTCCCGGGACAGCATGCCAAACCTGCTATTATAGTCGAGCATTATCTAAGTGTGAACTCTTGAAATGGTTTTAAAACCTTGACTTTCAAAACCACGGCTAAACCTTGAAACGGGTTATCGTCCCATGCCTAGTGGTACCTTTTCAAAAGGTACACGTTTGTACATATCAGGTCCACATTTGTATTTAAAGTGCAAAAAATGTATTGCATCGCAGATCAGCAGCAGGACTTAATTTTTAATTAAGATTTAATTTATCAGAAAGTAAGTAATGCTGAATGACAGGCTACTTCAGATTAGTGTCAGGAAGCTTGGGAATCGCCATCCAGTCACAACACAGCTTATTGGGTGAGTTTTGTGCAGTCAAGCATGGCCATAGTTAGTCAACAAATTTACATTTATATTTGCTAAAATCTAAATAAAACCTAAAAGTCCCGTGAGGTGCTTTTATTTTATGTTTGACATAATCTCAAGTAAAACATGAAGAGAAGGTGGGACATAGAGTAGCTCCTCCCCCTTTAAAAAAACAGCCAGTAACATTTTGTTTTATCACAGCTCTGCCAGTGAGAGTGGTTGAGCTCAAGCTCAACAAATGAAATGCAAATGAGAAGCGTTTTGAAGGGGGCGGGGCATGGCAGATACTAGAGAGCATTCGATTGATCAAGATTTGATGAGCAACTGAAGTATGACGTGATGTCATAAAAAAATCATTAATCTAATTAGGCAGAGATGACAAACTGCAAGCGTTGGATGTTTACATCAGGTTTATATCATCTAAATACTAATTGAGTCACTGTTTTGTAGCACACAAGCTTATAGATATCCTTAAAACTAACATACTGATACTAACATCTAAAAAAACAACAACTTTATATTAATTTCACAGGAATTTTAACAGAAATGTTTTTTTGTTGTTTTATTTCATAGTAACATGACTAGCATATTTTCAGGCCAGACAGTATTCTGCACATACTTTTTGTGTTTTTAATAGTTAGCCTTGCTATGGGCAATGCAATGTTTGCATCTTGCGCTGCTGACTTTTGTGGTAATACCTTATATTGCATAAATTAAATGTGGATGCTGACAACTTGACAGGCAAGAGAAAGCATCGACAGACAAAGTAATTTGTACGGTTTTGTTTTGTATTTATTTTTTGGGGCACAAAAGTGTTGTTGGAGCTTCACATGATTACAGTTGAACCATTGCATTCACATGAGCTGTTTTGATAATGTTTTTGGTTTCTTTTCTGGACTTTGAATGTCTCTGGACCATTGATGTCTATGGAGTATGAGATACCTCCACCTAATTGCAGGAGATGGGAACATTGTATGGGTAATTAATAACAGAATTTTCATCTTTTGGGTGAACTAACCCTTTAAGGCCACAGAGTACCTGTCTTGTAATGGCTACTTGCAGCAGGATAACACACCATGTGACAAAGTTCAGACAATCTCAAACCAGCTTCTCGAACATGACAGTGAGTTCACCAAACTTATAGCTAAAGCACACACAATAAACAATTATGTTATGAGGAACAGACGAATCAGATCATGGATGTGCAGCCAATAATCTCACAGTGACTCCATTTGCCAGTCATTCTAATGTTTGAAGTTAAAGGTCTGAAGTCATACGCATATTAGTAAAAGTAATTACGCACATTAGCCGTATCGCTGACACTACTTAATTAGAGGATAATCATAAGTCTATAGATTAATGGTCAGTGTGTCTTCTTTACAGCAGGCCCAAAGTAACAGATTCTAGGCTGACCTGCATGTGAGTCAGCGTGTGACACATTATTTTCTCCCTCATCATCTACATGACTCTCTCATTTTCACTCATCACCCACATCACCTTTTGGTGGCATCCCCTGCCAGTCACGACAATGTGGCCGATTACACCACACAGATTGCATCGATTGTGAGGGCTAATTGAAATGCGAGTAGCCCTGGTGTGGAGCGCATCTGCTCCATTTGCAGGCCCGCTTTGGCATGTCTCCTCGCTTGCCATCCGAGAGGAGCTCGAACGTGACACGTCCACTGCGTTTTATTCAACCGTTTCTGAAACCATGCCAGCTTATTAAGATGTGACAGTACAATAGCCCTTCAGGGAGCCAGGAGAGAAGTCTGTTGGCTCAAAATTAAATGAATACTTTACCCAAAATGAGACTTCAGTCATTACTGACTTGCCCCGGTGTCATTCCAAACCTATAACCTGTCATTGATGTCTGGAAAAGAGACTAAAGGAGAATGTTTGATCTTCATGCAGCATCTGCACCATAACAGGGACAGACTTCATTTTTCTATATTTTAATTAAAACGATTTTATTTGATCTTTTATTATATTTTATTTTGTTATCTTTTATTTTATTTCAAATTTTATTTAATTGTATTAAATTTAATTTTATCAAAGACTAAAGTCTTGACAGTTCAATTTACCATCCCTAGTCATCTTTTATTATATTTTATTATATTTGTTTTGTTTTATTTTATTTATTTTTATTTAAATTTATTTATTTTTTTATTTTTTTATTTTTTATTATTATTTATAAAAGCCGAAAAGAAAATGAATGAATGAATAAAAGACCTTTAATCAAAATCTCCATCTCTATTAATATTTTAATATATTACATTTTATTATCTTACTTATTATATTACTTTCACCTTATATTTTATTTATTTTATATTTTATTTTATTTTATTTTATCTTTCATCTTTTATTTCATTTTATTTTATTTTATTTTAGCTAAGACTAAAGTCTTGACAGTTCAATTTACCATCCCTAATCATCTTTTATTATCTTTTTTTTTAATCTTTTGTTTTATCTTTCATCTTCTATTTTATTTATTTTATATTTAAATTTATCTGTTATTTTATTTATTTTTTTAAATGTTTTATTTTATTTTATTTTATTTTATCACCATCCCTAATCTATCATCTTTTGTATTTTAAGGGCAACTTAAAATAAATTGTTATATGAATAAATTGTGGCATTTTTTACTCTTCCTGCAAAAAGAACTCATTTTGTAATTTTCTACAGCATAATTAAAATGTGCCTATTGCAACAATCTGTTTAATAAAGAATGTAGCATGTCTTTGCTAATTACTCATCTAATCACTGTTTTAAATGTACTCAATTTAGGTTGTCATTTTCTTTTTCTTTATACAAACTTTGGCTTTTTAAGTATTCAACAGCAGCAATGCTGAAACATAATGCAGTTAGTGTTTTTCATATTAGTTGGCACTGAAATAAACAACTTTTGGAATAACTTTTTTTTTTCCATTATTCAACAGTATTATGTGCCAACATCTGGCAACAATGCTGATTAACATTCATAGAAAGCCGATCGGATCATGACTTTTGAGTGGGCGAGGATGCAAATCCTTTCCTAGTTCGAAAAAGGAATGAAATAAAACTACAATACTGTAAACAATAATAGCAGGAGTTCATTTGTACTGTCTGGTAGAACTGTACAGTAGATAGAGACGCCTGTATGAATCATGTGTACTGACATACAAATCAAGTCTGTCTCAATATGCTGATGTTTACCATAAACTGCAGCCTCTTAAAGCAGTGGTCCTCAACCACCGTGCCGTGGACCGGTACCGGTCTGTGGATCAATTGGTACCGGGCCACACAAGAAATCATTAATTAATCCTGTTTTATTTATTATCTGAGTCTGCACGATCTTTTATTTTGAAAAGCATTTCATTTTGAAAAATGACTGTATTCTCTTGGTTACATCTCAGTCACTTGAGCGCCCAAATTTAACCGACAAGCAGCAAAATGAGTAAGAAACAGACATCTTTGGAAAGTTTCTTTGCTAACTAGAAAAGGCCCAGTGAAGTGCTAAGGGGAAAAGGCCCAGTGAAGAACCCACGAACTGCCAAGGCATGGATCCACAACCCATTTGTCAACAAATCAGGTGAATCTAGCATGTCTGTGCAAGAAGATCAACTCATGGAGATCACAATTGACGGCGGCCTTTAGGGGCCATTCGCATATCGCGTATTGTCTAGAGTTCGTGCTAGTTTGTTGTTTCTAATGGAGGTGCATGGCTTGCACACACAAGCGGCGTGACGCGCACACTCCCCTCCAGACGCACCCAGTTGAATGAATTGAATAATTACCCTCTACAACCTACGAAACACCGTAACTGTGCCTTAAAATCCAAATGAGCTGGTTATGCCCGCCCACCATTCTCACATGCGTGTCTGCTTCTCCTGCATTACGTCAGATAAACAGCAGTCAGTGAAAGAGACACAGATGTCTAAAAATACCAAGTAAGGTAATATGATGTATTTGTGGTGGAGTTTATTCAAGCCTTTCTGAAACGATGAGTCACACAAAAAATACCATTATAAATTTCGCAACACACACACACGCACGCATACACAGACTCACACACGCACGCACACACACACACACACACACACACACACACACAGATACGTTTAACTTTACACTGTTTTTGCACATCTACTTGTGGCAAATGTGACAGAATACATGTTAATATGCACTGCTATATGCATTGCTATAACCATTATGCTACTGTACAAAATAAACCAGATTTGACATCCACAAACCGGGACTCCTGTTGTGTGTTTGAAGCATCCTCGTATAAAGATGTACTGACACTGTGCGGCTGTGGTAATGAATTACAAAGCTTCCATAGATTTTACTGTCTTTTCTTTATTACAAACATGCACTGTTTTAAAACTCACGCTTGAGGTGCAGCTGATCACAGAGAGTTGAAACAGATCATTTAATCCCAGTTTCTTTGCAAATCCTGTTCTGTGGACATGTTTATACGTAACTACAGACATGTTAATACGCAATTGTCACTTAATTCGGTGGGCGGGGAAAACCACAATCAAGTTTCAGTGGGCCTCAAAATCGCTGGGATTTGGACCTATTTTAATGTCAGGAAATTAAAAAAGAGACTTAGTGTGTTTATATTACTCCAATATGACAGTGGACACACTACACAGTTCTGTCTAAACAGTTCTGTCTGTTTTGCATCATAGGTGTCTTTTAAAGGGCTCCAACTGTGGCCTTTTTACAAGATGTAAAAAAAAGTATTTTGTGTCTCCAGAATGTGTGTAAAGTTTCAGCTCAAAATATTCAATTCAATTCAATTCATCTTTATTTCTATAGCGCTTTTACAATGTAGATTGTGTCAAAGCAGCTTCACATAGAAGATTATAGTGAATTGGAATGGTGTCCGTTCAGTTTTTAGAGTTTAAGTTCAGTTCAGTTCAGTGTGGTTTAATTTTCACTGCTGAGAGTCCAAACACTGAAGAGCAAATCCATCGATGCGCAGCTCTACAGATCCCGAACCATGCAAGCCTGTGGCGACAGCGGCGAGGAACGAACTTCACCAATTTGCGAAAGTGAAGGAAAAAAAACCTCGAGAGAAACCAGGCTCAGTTGGGCACAACCATTTCTCCTATGGCCAACCGTCTTGTGCAGAGCTGCAGTCTAGGCGCCGGAGGCTGGTGAACGCTGGTGAACGCTGGACGTCAGAGAAGACTCGTCTTTCACTGGGGTCTCACAGGAATCAAAATACCCTTCAGATCATGTATTTTTTACATGGTGAAAATGTAAATTTTTGGATCAGAGGGAAGTGTAGCTGTTTTGCGCCTGTGTCTTTAAATGAGAATGAGCACCTGATTCGAATGTTATTATTCGATTGAATGGGCATTATCAGTGGATATCAGCTGATAGATATGGGCCAGTAGGGGCCTTCTGCGCCTACTAGTAGGCTCAGCAGGCTGTAATCATCCATCCACATGGTTAATCAGCTATACTTATAGAGAAGACTTCAGATCCAGATCTGTTTTTACATTACTGTGACGGTTAGGGTTGGGGTATGGGTAGACGTTAATAAAATACATTAAATGGGAAATTCAATAAATTGTATATATATAATCCTCGTGGTTAATCAGCTATACTAATAGGGAAGACTCCAGATCCAGATCTGTTTTTACAATACTGTGACGAGTTTAGCGTTGGGGTAGGGGTAGACGTTAATAAAATACAATTAATGGGAAATTTAATAAATAATATAAATAATTATTGTTATCTTCCGGCCGCAACCATATGTGATCTATAGCTGATTAACCGTGTGGATGGATGATTACAGCCTTCTGAGCTTACTAGTAGGCACAAAAGACCCCTGCTGGTCCACATCTATCAGCTTATAACCACTGATAATGCCCATTCAATCGAGTGATAACATTCGAATCGGCTGGAATGAGCTGGTTCTCCCTGCCCACTCTCAAGACATTTAGATTCAGAGAAGGAATACCAGGGTATAGTTTACATACAGGGTACATACAAATAGTTTTTTGTCATAATTTTTTTTACAGTGAATGGCGGTGGGCAGGGCAAACCACACTGCTACGTCACGTTGTGGTTGCCCTCAAAATCGCTGGGTTTTGGATCCTATTTTAAAGTCAGAGAATTATTAAAAAAAGAGACGTGTTGTTTTTATATCACTCCAATATGACTATGACCACACACATTTCTGTCCAAACAGCATCCAAAAGTTGATTTAGCATGATAGGTGGCCTTTAATAAAGCTACTTCAACACAGGCTGTGGAATAGCATTATTATTATTTTTTAAACTAGCAGTCTTTAGAGTTTTAGTAATTGGTCTGCTTGCTTAATGTCTGTTAACACTTTATTGTGTTGGTCTCCCAGCACACACTCTAAGTAACTTTGCAAATAAAACATCAACCTAATCTCCTGACCTTAATCTAACATTTTTCCAGTGGTCTACTGTACTAATATTCTAATTAGAGCTTGTTGGCTGTAATTGCAAACTTGTTTTTATACTTTAACAGAATATCTAAAGAGCATCAACAAAAATAAAGAAGAGAATAGCAGTTTTCCTAGGATTTCTAAAGCAATTCTTAGAGGAGATTTATGGGCTGCTTTTGTTTAGTTTGTTTAATAGTTTGATTAATTCTGTTTGATTTGACAGATTGTGTGAGATTGAGGGCTGTAGTAGGGATTGGACAGATCATTACAGAAATATATTTGGTATAGCACTTGCTAAGGCAAGAATCACTATAGTAATTTTTTTTATGTATATATATATATATCAATGGGTTCATTCAAAAGTGCTAATAATTTTCAATAATCTGATTTTCCTTAAAAGAAAATCCATATTTGCATTAATACGTACCAAGATGTCATGGAAACCTGGATGTGGGCTCTGTGGATTTTGGCTCATAGCGGCATAAACCTCTCAGAACACCCAATTCAATTTCACTTCAATTTATTTGTAAAGTGTTTTTTTTTTCACCATATTGAGCTTTAAAAGGAGCAGTGCTGCACAAACACTCAATGACCAAAACCAAATGTGATGGTGGCAAGAAAACACTCTTCCTGATATTCAAGTAGATGAGGATAAAGCCATGGAACCTTCACTCTTAAACAAATTAGTTTTATAAAATAGGTTTTATTTCGACACTCATGCCATAGAAGAAACATTTCAATTCCTCACATAGCTTTTATTTATTTATTTATTTATTTATTTATTTATTTATTTATTTATT
>CAIGQV010016298.1:7507444-7517484 GCA_903798115.1 Danio jaintianensis | reverse complement strand
CTAACTGATGTTTACAAATGCAGTTTTGTTGTAAAGTGTTAACAAACAATAGGCCTACAAAGAAACAGAACATTTTCAGTCAATATCTCAGGCATGCCGTCGGCCAGATTAGTACTGTATATTAAATGCAAAATATAGAATATATAGAAAAATATTTCAATTTGAAATATTCATAGGTCATGTTTATATACGTATATAAACATGACCTATGAATATTTCAAATTAAAATATTTTTTTCTTTATATTACTGTGTTTTCAAGTTACAAGTTATTTCCTCATAAAATGATCCGCTGTAATATCTAAGCACACACACAAGCCATAAGGAAAAATCCACATGATACCTAACATTTAAACAAACTTTTGACATTTAATATTATAGCTATTAATGTGTCACAGAGACACAACCTCCCACCCGGGAGCCAGATGCGGAGGTATTTTTATACCCCGTTGATGCCAGAGTGAATGGTTATGTATGTAGGGAGGCTGGGGGTGGGCCTGCCTGAATTCACATGTTGCATAGCAACAGAGAGGGCATTGTGACAATTATGATTCATAATGTTGGCATTGTTTTTCCTCCTTGGCAGCACCACATCAAACCCTCCCAGAAATCAACCAAACAATGTTAATTAGCAGATTAAAGAGCCATGGCAAACAATGCCTTCTGTTTGATTTCTGCTCCACTCGCACAATACAAGAGCCTTTCATTGAAGAGATTCCACGATGAAGTACAAACTGCCATCACCTGGGGAGATGTTTGACATTTACTGCTTAAAATCAACTTTTGGAAGACAAAATGTTCTGTTTTGAAGTTATATGCCAAGAACATGAAGTTACAAAATGAGGGGAGAAAAATAAGAGCACTTATGTAGCATACAGTAGGTGCTCCTGGTTTAGATTAGTCATGCTGGAGAAGGAAATCTAGGGCGTCATGACCCGTCTCTTCATCAGTCAAAACATGTTCAAGAACTTCCTTTCTTCTGTGAAAGACGAAAGAAAACTTCTCAAATATAGTCCTTAAAGTTTGATATCAGTGGGGTCCAGTTTTCTTTCATTCTTCAACAAAAGCTCCACAAATTGCAGTATTTCATATATGATTTAGAACGGCGTGGCTTATGTAAATTATCACAACATTTCAGTTTCCCCTCAATAAAGTGCTTGTGTGCACTTGCCTGATTGGTGTGCAGCCTTTATGCTCCTTTCTCTAGTTCCCCAAATGGTGCTTTAAAAGCCTCGTTCACATGCCGATGCAGCTGCCAGTAATTTGAAGCACTAATTACAAAGGCAAGGTCATTAGTGCATGGGGCTGGGCGTGTCCTGGCCAATTACTGACTCATTAACCCGTTTATTGACCTGTCCAAGATCTCTGTGTTTGGTGGTCAGCTTCAATATTTTTTCCTCCTGCTGGTAGGTGATGTAACTGCACCATTAACCCTTTGACCCTTTGATCAGACCGTTCAGTGCATCACATGATCAGTCGATAAATTTAAATCTGCTTTTTTGCAACATTTGGCACTGAGCTAGAGACGGCGGGCATTGGGGCTGCACAATATATCAGCATCGATATTGCAATGTGATCATTCGCAATAATCACATCACAGGATATGCAATGTTGAGCCTGGATTATAATGTATTATTTGCATGTGTTTTTGATGCCTGTGACTGTGAGGATTTAATTGAAATATATATATATTTTTTATTATTCAATTACTGTATACCTGAATGCTGTTAGACTCACAAAACGATAAAACACTCTTTCAATTGTATCTTTTTTTTATTGTATCGATCTATGCCTGTAGAATGTTTATCATGTTTTATGCAGATGCACTTCTCTACAGAATCATCCCAATCAGTCTAAAATGATTCAATCTTTCAAAATGGAGATATTCAACTCATCTGGGGAAATTGTATTCATATCGCAATATTTATTGCAGAATTACAAATTAAATGCGATGTTCGATTTTTTCCAATATCGTGCAGCCCTAGCGCGCATGTGG
The DNA here is from genome assembly GCA_903798115.1 of Danio jaintianensis. Classification (NCBI taxonomy): domain Eukaryota; kingdom Metazoa; phylum Chordata; class Actinopteri; order Cypriniformes; family Danionidae; genus Danio; species Danio jaintianensis. Next base: position 7,515,490 of record CAIGQV010016298.1, on the reverse strand, counting down.
CGTGCAGTGTTTTCAAACAAATATTTATTTTAGGTTTCAGACACTGAAATAACCAAATTTACTAGCAAAAAGTAACATTTATGGTTTGTAAAATACACATTGATGTCTATGGAGATACACACAGGTTACTAGAATGTTTACTCTATTCTCGTACCAGCTAAACAGCCACTTACTTTCATGTATTTCAGGAGAGGCTGATAAATTAACATGTTGTAAATCCAGCAGCTCCAATCTCTCTACTGCAGCACAGACTAACCGTGCGTTGACGCCGCCGCCAGTTAATAAATGTCATGCAGTTAAGTAGGAAAAAATGTAATGCCAACGTGGCAACAATAAACTAAAATCAGAAATGTTTCACATACAGGCTTGAACTTTTTCAAAGCATTCTCCAATCAGATCAGCTAAAATAAAATAAAAAATGCTGTATTATGCATGTCAGGTCAGTAGTTGACAATGTAACTTTGTGAAAAAAGTACTATTATTTTTGTATTTTTGTAATATGTATACATTATTTATTTATTTATTTATTTATTTATTTATTTATTTATTTATTTATTTATTTATTTATTCCTGGAAGAGATAAAAATATACAAAGTCTTTCAGGAGAACATTATGAAAGAAAATAATATACAAGTTACAATAACTGCATACTTACATTGTGTATTACAAAAATATAGAAATGTATGAAAATAAATTTACAGCACAGGAAAGCTGTATAAACCTAGCCATAGTCAAGATAGATAGTCAAGTTGTTTATATAGTAAACAACTTGAATATAAAGCGGAATGAACCGCCAACTTATCCAGCATATGTTTTACCCAGCTGCAACCCAGTACTGGGAAACATCCAAACACACATACACTACTGCCAAATTAGTTTATTCAATTCACCTATAGCGCATGTCTTTGGATTGTGGGGGAAACCGGAGCACCTGGAGGAAACACACGCCAACACGGGGAGAACATGCAAACTCCACACAGAAATGCCAATTGACGCATCTGAGGCTCGAACCAGTGACCTTCTTGCTGTGAGGTGACAGTGCTAACCACTGAGCCACCATGTTGCCCCTGATCTTATAATATCCATTCAAATTAAGTCATTTGACTTTCACAAAATAGCATTTGTGTAGTTAACAGAGAGATGGTAATGTAAATAATCTTGTACTTTTACACCTGTTTGAATTTTCAGATGCACAAAACATCGTTGTCATACATTTCTATAAGTGAAATGATTCCAGTCGCATCTCTGACCTGACTTGGCTCTATAAACTCCTAACTCATAAGGACGCTAAATGGATTTGTTTATGGAGGAATCCTTTTTACGGTACATGCCCTGGCCAACTTTTCCCAGTCTGAACTATAGAGAGAGCTTAAAACCCTGGAACTCATGGCTCTGGTTAATCAAATCGGTCTGCTAATGATTGTCACGAGGACGATGGATCTGCTCATCTGCCTTTAAGTTTCCCTTAAACACTTACAGACATATTTTAGGAAAAGAAGGGAGTCTCAGAGAGTTTTAAGCTAGTTTCTTTCTAGCTGACAAAACATTCCATGAAAACGATAAACCATAAAAATGAAAAGTGTAAACAGGTTTAATGCTTCATAATTGTATGTTTGAGTGAAACATATTTTTATTATTATCATTCTCCAAAGTAATTACATTTTTATGTATTAATTAATACATTTTTTGCACAGAACAGCAAAAAAGGTGGCACATTATCAGGTATGATTATATTCATTTTCAGACAACATAATAGCAATGTTTTTAATTTTATTTTTTAAATAACCCTGATTTGTTATTCACACAAATTGTTGATACACACACACATACATAGAAACAAAACATGTTGTTACATAGATATTTAAATGTATATATAATTTGCAGTTGTTATAAGCATGAATAAAATCTCATTCACATTCATGTGTCAGGTCATGATTATAAAGGTTTAATGACAGTCTAATGAACACCACTTCAAGTAAAGTGTTGCTACGTATGTTTTTAGATAGATATTTAAATTTATATATCATTTGTATCATATATATATATATATATATATGCATTCATGTGTGTGTACATATATACTCGTAATAAATAGACACAGTACACACACTTAAATTATGGCAAAACAAACTTTTATTTTGAAACTTTATTTTGAACTTTTAAAAGTGATTAATTATGATTAATTTTTTACCCAGCACTAATATATACACTCACCGGCCACTTTATTAGGTACACCTTACTAGTGCCGGGTTGGACCCCCTTTTGCCTTCGGAACTGCCTTAATCCTTCGTGGCATAGATTCAACAAGTTACTGGAAATATTCCTCAGAGATTTTGGTCCATATTGACATGATAGCATCACGCAGTTGCTGCAGATTTGTCGGCTGCACATCCATGATGCGAATCTCCCATTCCACCACATCTCAAAGGTGCTCTATTGGATTGAGTTCTGGTGACTGTGGAGGCCATTTGAGTACAGTGAACTCATTGTCATGTTTAAGAAACCAGTCTGAGATGATTTGCGCTTTATGACATGGCGTATTATCCTGCTGGAAGTAGCCATCAGAAGATGGGTACACTGTGGTCATAAAGGGATGGACATGGTCAGCAACAATACTCAGGTAGGCTGTGGCATTGACACAATGCTCAATTGGTGCTAATGGGCCCAAAGTGTGCCAAGAAAATATCCCCCACAACATTACACCGCCACCACCAGCCTGAACCGTTGACACAAGGCAGGATGGATCCATGCTTTCATGTTGTTGACGCCAAATTCTGACCCTACCATCCGAATGTATCCATCCATCAGAAATCGAGACTCATCAGACCAGGCAACATTTTTCCAATCTTCTATTGTCCAATTTTGGTGAGCCTGTGTGAATTGTAGCCTCAGTTTCCTGTTCTTAGCTGACAGGAGTGGCACCCTGTGGTGTGGTCTTCTGCTGCTGTAGCCCATCCGCCTCAAGGTTGGACGTGTTGTGCATTCAGAGATGCTCTTCTGCATACCTCAGTTGTAGGGAGTGGTTATTTGAGTTACTGTTGCCTTTCTATCAGCTCGATTTGCTGATCTGAAATTTGCATTAACAAGCAGTTGGAAGTGGCCGGTGAGTGTATATATGCATTTATGTGTGTGTATTTATATATTCATAATAAATAGACACAGTACACACACTTAAATTATGGCAAAACTAACTTTTATTTAGGATAAAAGTGATTAATCATGACAGCAGTGTATATCTTTTTTTTTTTTTGAAGAGCATGAAATTTGCTTCAAAAAATTATAATAATGGCACACCAATTTGAACCGTACTCATGGTGCCAGAGAAGCAGCAGGTGGTGAACTCAATGGGGAATATTTTATTGAACAAAAAGAGGCAAAATAAAATACCATATAAAAGTAGCAAAGGCGTCTGACCTTGAGAAAGCTCATACCCGGTGACCATCAGAATTAATGATAATAACACTGGAGGTTAAAAATCTCGGCTAATAAATACAAGTTTGTAAAAGCAAAAGCCCAAAGCAGAGATTCAAGAGCAATCACCGCCGAGCCCTCGAGCCAAACACTTAACCTCGACTTACTCCGGAGGGATGGTCTCTGAAATCAGTGAACTGTGAGTCACGTGGGTTAAAGTAATCTGACTAAATAACTAGCGCAGCTTTTTTTATTTTACTCATCTCTGCATGCATTACACAAGCTGACATGATGGCGTCGACACACCTCTTCAGAGAAAGACTGTTGAGCTCCTGCTTCCTTTGGATGTGTGTGGGCAAATTGACGTGAAAGAAAAATTGCAGCCCACTTGAAAATTATTTCCATTAAGTTGTCCATAGGGGGAGGGTGAAACGGGCAAGTAATGATATGAGCATTACAGTTCATCTCAATCAGAATACAGTACAACAGGGAACACGCTGGCCAAAATAGATGAGCAGATCTGCTGAGCTCCCACAGGTTCACACTATTAATGATTTTTGTAGATTACACAGTATTTAACTGTAATATGAACTGTATTTTACTGTAGGAAAAGTGTGCAGTATGTTACTGTATTTTAAAATCGCATTGTGAAAATGACTATATTTTACAGTAAAGATATACAATACTGTTCATACATATACAGCAAGATAAATGGTGCTGTAAATGAGCAATATCACATGAGTAGCAGTGTGATGTGGCTGTATATCGGCACTGGTGGGAGGCGTGCGTGATGATATACAGCCACATCGCACTGCTACAAACACGAAGAGTCTCAAAACCCTTTTGTAAGAGGAACTACTTTCTTCCATCATTCATTCACATCTGCAGCTGACGTCAGAACAGCAGAAGCCGTTACTGATTCACCAACGTCATTTTAGAGCTAGTATTTGAATGATTCTCTAGCGTAATGTCTAAAGTGATGACAAAACAGGTGATTTTGCTCACATTTTAAGATTATAAGGTTGAATGACATGAAATGCCATCAATCTACAGAGATATCTCCCAGTATTTCTCTGTTGCAATCAAGAGATCACAATATTACTATGGTATAAAAATAGCACTAGATCATACAAAAAAGAAAGATAGACTTAGAAAGTCATTTACCTGTTTAATAATGATTTGATCAGCTGTAGTTTGAAATTACGCTGGTTTTCTCCTAGGGTTTATTATGTGGTCTCTGTCGCCATCTTGTGGATGAACATCGTCAACCGTCTTTGCTCAATGACAGGCTAATGGCCGCCGACACAATGTCTCTCCGAAATTATAAATATTTTAAAATAGGCACTATCCTTATAAATAAACTGCATAGTTGCAATCTAAACAACTACATTCTCGACTAAAAAAGTCTTAAAAGTACATTATGTTGTCCAACAGCAGCAATATTTGTCAAACTGTAGAGTGTCCTCTGCTTGTTGCTGTATGTGGGCGGAGTAATACACAAGGGTGAAGGGTTAAGAGGCTGGACGAGTGCTGTTACTGGCAGAATATCGCACGGCTATCAGCCAATCAGATTCAAGAACCAGACAGAGCTGCTGTATAAATGTAAATACAGTATTTTTGCTGTAATTGATTTACAGTAAGTTACTGGCGAACTGCTGCCAGTAAGTTGCTGTAGATTCAACAGGAAATTGTTAACAGTGCAGGTACAATTTTCATGTTCAGAAATAAAATGTGAAGCTATTTGAATTGAAGGTAACACTTTACTTAAAGGGGTGTTCATAAGACTGTCATGAAACCTTTATGATTGTGACACGACACATGCCATGAATGGGAATGAGATTTAAAATGGCATTAAAATGTCTCAATAAAAGTGTCATTACGCTGTAAAATAATTTTTTACATTTTAACGACACATTTTTAGCTTGTACCACTGTAGTTGAGGTCAAAAATAAATATTAATGAGGCTGTTATAAAATTTATGACATATTTATGATGGCTTTATGACAATCATGTTTATGACAGATTTATGACAAGCTTTGTTGTCTTGGTAATGTCAAGTTGTCATGACAAAGACAAAAAAAGGTTGTGATGTATTTGTTTATGTCAAGTTGTCATAACAAACAGTGTCATTTTGCATTTAAAATGTCATAAAATATAATTCACATTCATGATATGTCATATCATGATTATAAAGGTTTAATGACAGTCTTATGAACACCACTTCAAGTAAAATGTTACTATGAATATATATATTAAAAATAAATTAATCCATAAACGGGCAGCGCGGTGGCGCAGTAGGTAGCACTGTCGCCTCACAGCAAGAAGGTCGCTGGTACGAGCCTCAGCTGTGTCAGTTGGCATTTCTGTGTGGAGTTTGCATGTTCTCCCCGTGTTGGCATGGGTTTCCTCCGGGTGCTCCGGTTTCCTCCACAAGTCCAAAGACATGCGCTATAGGTGAATTGGGTAGGCTAAACTGTCCGTAGTGTATGTGTGTGTGTGTGTGAATGAGTGTGTATGGGTGTTTCCCAGTGTTGGGTTGCAGCTGGAAGGGCATCCGCTGCGTAAAACATATGCTGGATAAGTTGGCGGTTCATTCCACTGTGGCGACCCCATATTAAAAAAGGGACTAAGCCGAAAAGAAAATGAATGAATAATCCATAAACGGGCGGCGCAGTGGGTAGCACTGTCACCTCACAGCAAGAAGGTCGCTGGTACGAGCCTCAGCTGTGTCAGTTGGCATTTCTGTGTGGAGTTTGCATGTTCTCCCCGTGTTGGCGTGGGTTTCTTCCGGGTGCTCCGGTTTCCTCCACAAGTCCAAAGACATGCACTATAGGTGAATTGGGTAAGCTAAATTGTCTGTAGTGTATGTGTGTGAATGGGAGTGTATGGGTGTTTCCCAGTGATGGGTTGCAGCTAGAAGGGCATCCACTGCGTAAAACATATGCTGGATAAGTTGGCGGTTCATTCCGCTGTGGCGACCCTAGATTAATTATGGGACTAAGCCGAAAAGAAAATGAATGAATGAATAATCCATACACATTCAATAAACATTCATATAGAGCATACACAGCAAGCATTTATTTATTTATTTATTTATTTTTATTTAAAAGACATCTAATAGATTAAAAGAAGGCTAAATTTGGGCTGTCAGTGAAAATATAATAAATGTTTAACAATCTTCCAAAAATAAACAATCAAATGATTGTTTTACCTCGTTTTAGCCAAGATACCTATGTATTAGACATATTTAAATAGTTGCTGGGTATGGCCTGAATTATCATTCATACACCGATTTTTTAAATGAAAATCATTACAGTAAATAGCATTAACGTTTTATTGCTGCATGAAAAAAAACTATTTGTATGTATATAGCCATTATTTATTCATTTTCCTTCGGCTTAGTCCCTTATTTATCAGGGGTCACCACAGCGGAATGAACCGTCAATTATTATGTTTTACACAGCGGATACCCTTCCAGCTGCAACCCAGTACTAGGAAATATATAGCCATTATTGTTGTACAATTCTTTACTATTGCCATGTGCATAGTAAACTCTTTATCGGCTGGACGAGGAAACAAGAACTGAACCCAAATTATACCTAATGGAAACAGCGGAGTCTTATAATAAGAGTCCAGCCCCCCAAACCCATTCCGGTCCAGCGGCGACACCACATAAAGTCAAAGCAGGTCGGCCAAGTTTAAAAATGAGGAAAAAGCTGGAGAAAAGGCACCATGACCTGAGTGTTGCTGCAGGGTCTGTATGCGTGTGTGTGTGTGTGTGTGTGTGTTCAGTTAGAGTAAAGGTGGGCTGGTGAGGTCAGACACTGGACAGTGATGAAGGGTCTTGATGTAGAAGGCAGGGCAGTAATCAGATCCCTGGGGTGTTTGTGTGTGTGTGCGTGTGTGTGTGTGTGTGTGTGTGTTTATGTGCGTGTCTGCTTTTGTGTGTGCGTGTGTGTGTCTCTGTGTGCGTGTACATGTGAGTGTTTGTATGTGCTCTCTAAAAAATGCTGGGTTGCTTTAACCCAATGTTGGGTCAAATATGTACAAACTTAACGTTGGGTTAAGTTTTTCATTAATTAATTCATTCATTCATTTCCTTCAGCTTAGTCCCTTTATTAATCAGGGTCTCCACAGCGGAATGAACCGACAGTTTTTCAATTAAATCTAAATGACACTTTTAAACCCAGCAGTTGGGTTAGTCCATATTTGACCCAGCATTTGGTTAAAACAAGCCAGCATTTTTTAAAATGTGTGTGTGTGTGTGTGTCTGTGAGTTTGTATGCTTGTGTGCATGTATCTGCGTGTGTGTGTGTGCATGTGTGTGTGTGTGTGCGTGTGCGTGTGTGTGTGTCTGCGTGGGTGTACATGTGTGTGTGTGTGTACATGTGTGTATGTTTACATCTGCGCGTTTGTGTGTGTGTGTGTGTGTTTGTGTGCGTGTGTACACGTGTGTGTGTTTGTGTTTGCGTGTACATGTGTGTGTTTGTGTCAATTTGGGTGCATGTGTGTTTGCGTGTGTGTGTGTGCGTATGTACATGTGTGTGTGTGCTTTTGTGTATTTGTGTGCGTGTGTGTGTGCATGTGCGTGTGTGTGTGTGTGTGTGCGTGTGTGTGTGTGTGTGTGTGTGTGTG
>CAIGQV010016298.1:7462138-7474982 GCA_903798115.1 Danio jaintianensis | reverse complement strand
TTATTTATTTACTTGTTTGTTTCAAAATATATATTTATTTATACATGTATTTATTTATTTATTTGCATATTTATTTATTTGTTTTAAAAGTAGTTATTTATTCATTTATTTTAAAAGTAATTTTATTTATTTATTTAATATGTATTCATTTAAAAAATATATTTATTTCTGTATTTTATATTTATTTATTTATTTATCTATTTATTCATTTAAAAAATTTATTTATTTCTGTATTTTATATCTATTTATTCATTTAAAAAAATGTATTTATTTCTGTATTCATTCATTTATTTATTTATTTACATATTTGCTTATTTATTTGTTTTTAAAGTAGTTATTCATTCATTTTAAAAGTAATTTTATTTATTTATTTATTTTATATTTATTCATTTTAAAAATGTATTTGTATTTATTTATTTATTTAAAAATGTATTTATTTCTGTATTTTTTTATTTTTTTATTTTTTTATTTTTTTATTTATTTATTTCCCCTTCAGCATATAACTACAAAGGATCTTCACTTTGAATAATGAAGCTCCTGGACTATACCTTATAAAGAAAGAAAGAAAAAAAAACGCATAGGAAAGCAAAACAAATTACACCTTCCAAACGAAAAGGCAGGTGGGGCGTGTAGAAATGATGAGTTAGATTAAAAAAAGGGTAAAAGGGGTGAAAGAAGGGCAGAATGCGGAGAGAAGGCAGAGACAAAGATATGATCAGAGCGTTCCTTCAGACCATTAGCAGCGCTGGAGGAGAGGAGACTGCACATCATTTAGCAGAAAACCCTGCTCTCATCTGCTTTTTATCTCTCTCGCTCCTGCTTTTTCCCATTGTGCGACGGATACAGAGAGACACCTCATTAATTCATCACCAAACCGCCGTCTTTGAGGAAGCGCTACATAAATATAGCAGGTGGGAAATGCAAAGGAGAAGTTTCTGCACCTCTGCGCACACCTGGATCCAACTTTTTCAAAGATTAAGACATAAATATGAGCTGATTGCATCATTTCGATATCAAGAATGCACTGCAGCCGCTGGTGTGTGTTTGTTTGTGTTGGTAAAAACGCATTAGAGATATGCATATCGCAGATGTTTCTGTATGTGAATTGACATTTATTTTCAAGGGAAGGTCACAGTGGGATGTCAGTTCATTCTGTATGATACTGGATGTAAAATTGTGTTTTTTATCAGTGGCTTTACTGTTGGGACTTTTCATTGTATAGTTGAAGTCAAACTTATTTTCTTTTATAATTTCCCAAATGATGTTTACAGAGCAAGGAATTTTTCACAGTATTTCCTGTAATATTTTTTCTTCTGGAGAAAGTCTTACTTGTTTTTTTAATTTCGCCTAGAATAAAAGCAGTTTTACATTTCTTAAAAAAACATTTTAAGGTCAATATTATTAGCCCTCTTAAGCAATATTTTTTTCAGATTGTCTACAGAACAAACCATTGTTATACAATGATAATTACAGAACCCAGGCTCATTCTGAAAACATACCGCTATATACATTTCTGGAAAGTGCCAAAATACATCCCAGGAGGTATGTTTTTTGCAGTTTTTGTTTTCGCAAATCCATTCGCGAGTCCACTGTGTACGCTTTTGAGATCTCAAGTTTCTCTCGAGTGCCATTCGTGCCTGCTGTTCTCGCATAAATCCACCAGGGGCCGCTGTCGACTGACTGACTGACTGACTGACTGAATGGCCGATCGACTGACCCACCCTCCTCCTTCCCTAAACCCAACCGATAGTGTTTCAAAAGCACCGATAGACCTGTACATCCACTTCCCTAAACCCAACCGACAGTTTTAAAAAGCAATCCAGAAAAAGAAAAGCCCTCGCCTGATTTTTACCGCATTTTCAGATTTTACTACATTCTCACACTGTTATTTACTTGTTTATTTTATTTTTTGGCTTTTGTTTTTGCTTTCTGGAACCGTTCTTTGCCGGACTCGAACCCCGTCGTCATGGTCAACTCCTCTCTGCGTCTCAAATCCACCGATGTACATGGCGAGCCACTGGGCAAACTGGCAACAGCAATAAATTTGAAAGTCTTTGGTTGTGAAAGGAAGAAAAGTTAAGATTTAAAGCATGCCTTTATGTTGCAGTGGCAAGAAATGTTACTGTAACTGTATAATGAAGAGATGAGTTGACATGGCAACAGATGAATGGCGGGAAACAGAATAAAACTAGGTCAAACTGAAGGCAATGAAAACAAGAACACAAAGTCAAGAACTGTGACAACTGCTGGAGAAACTAATTTCACTGCTAGAAAAATTTCACAGAGAAGTTGGAAGATGCTAGCATAAAACAGGATAAACACACTTTTGGTCACACTTTAAAATACGGATTCATTAGTTAACGTATTTACTAACATGCACTAATTATGAACAATATTCAATTCAATTCCTCTTTATTTCTATAGCGCTTTTACAATGTAGATTGTGTCAAAGCAGCTTAACATAGAAGATTATAGTGGCATAGAAGATTATAGTATACGATACTTGTAGAGCATTTATTAGTCGTAGATCAACATTTACTGTTAACATCCAAATACATGCTTGTTAATATTAGTTAATGCACAACTTTATTTTCATTAGCTAACATTAAATAACATGAACAAATACTGTAATAAATGCATTGTTCATGGTTTGTTCGTGTAAGTAAATGATACATACCTTATTAATAATACAGCCTTATTGTAAAGTATTACCATATTTTCTTATAATACAGTAAAACAGGCTAAACATATTTATTTATGAAACATATTGAAACATTATTTGTTTATGATTTTGAAAAGTATGTTTACAGTGTCGCCTCACAGCAAGAAGGTCGCTGGTTCGAGTCCCGGCTGGGTTAGTTGGCATTTCTGTGTGGAGTTTGCATGTTCTCCCCGTGTTGGCGTGGGTTTCCTCCGGGTGCTCCGGTTTCCCCCACAGTCCAAAGACATGCGCTATAGGTGAATTGGGTAAGCTAAATTGTGCGTAGTGTATATGTGTGAATGAGTGTGTATGGATGTTTCCCAGTGATGGGTTGCAGCTGGAAGGGTAAACAGCATGGACCCGCACACTCCTGTGACCACAGCGCCCCAGTACAGCAAAAGCAATTATTTAGAGGGACCTTCTTGCTGTCCGAACCAGCGACCTGTGAGGCGATCAAGCTACCCACTGCGCCACCCACGTCTTAAATAATTAAACCAAAATAATCCAAACTCAAGCCTAACCTAACTTCTATCCTAGCAAACCATACATCAACTGAAATATAATTACTCACCCTGTATAAAATCTCAATAATAAAAATAAATAAATCAGAAGAATTTACACTTATTTGTGGTAAAGGGTCAAATACACTCACCGGCCACTTTATTAGGTACACCTGTCCAACTGCTCGTTAACGCAAGTTTCTAATCAACTCAATGCATTTAGGCAAGTAGACATGGTCAAGACGATCTGATGCAGTTCAAACCGAGCATCAGAATGGGGAAGAAAGGTGATTTAAGTGACTTTGAACGTGGCATGGTTGTTGGTGCCAGACGGGCTGGTCTGAGTATTTCAGAAACTGCTGATCTACTGGGATTTTCACGCACAACCAATTTTTAACAAAAAGGGTTTACAGAGAATGGCCCGAAAAAGAGAAAATATCCAGTGAGCGGCGGTTCTGTGGGAGCAAACGCCTTGTTGATGCCAGAGGTCAGAGGAGAATGGCCAGACTGGTTCCAGCTGATAGAAAGGCAACAGTAACTCAAATAACCACTCGTTACAACTGAGGTATGCAGAAGAGCATCTCTGAACGCACAACATGTCCAACCTTGAGGCGGATGGGCTACAGCAGCAGAAGACCACACCAGGTGCCACTCCTGTCTACAATTCACACAGGCTCACCAAAATTGGACAATAGAAGATTGAAAAAACGTTGCCTGGTCTGATGAGTCTCAATTTCTGCTGCAACATTTGGATGGTAGGGTCAGAATTTAGCGTCAACACCATGAAAGCATGGTGTATCAACGGTTTAGGCTGCTGGTGGTGGTGTAATGTTGTGAGGGATATTTTCTTGGCACACTTTGGGCCCATTAGTATTAATTGAGCATCGTGTCAACGCCACAGCCTACCTGAGTATTGTTGCTGACCATGTCCATCCCTTTATGACCACAGTGTACCCATCTTCTGATGGCTACTTCCAGCAGGATAACACGCCATGTCATAAAGAGCGAATCATCTCAGACTGGTTTCTTGAACATGACAATAAGTTCACTGTACTCAAATGGCCTCCACAGTCACCAGATGTCAATCCAATAGAGCACCTTTGGGATGTGGTGGAACAGCATATTCGCATCATGGATGTGCAGCCGACAAATCTGCAGCAACTGTGTGATGCTATCATGTCAACATGGACCAAAATCTCTGAGGAATATTTCCAGTACCTTGTTGAATCTATGCCACAAAGGATTAAGGCAGTTCTGAAGGCAAAAGGGGGTCCAACACGGTACTAGTAAGGTGTACCTAATAAAGTGGCCGGTAAGTGTATTTCCATTATACCATCAAAATGTCTCTGACAGAGTTCGAGAAACACTAATCACTACATTGTTTATTTTTCGAATGATGCATTGTATTAATGTAGACGCACTCCAAAATAGTAACTCAAATGTCATTTGGACAACTAGCGCCGTCTGAACAGGGCTTAAGGAATAATCTAAAATCTAAAGTCAGTCGCAGGCGGCGGCGATGTGTTCCTCATCGCCAAATGAGATTATTCACTTTGTCAACAACAAAAGACTTCAGGCCTGATTAATGACTTGTGGAAAAGGTCGAGTGCCAAAGTAGGAATGAAAGCTCTGTGATGGAAATGTTATTCTCATTTCGCAAAGTTGCGAGCTATTATTTAAGGAAGCGCTTCATATCAACGCAAACTCAAGGACGCGACGAGGCTGATTAGAAGTTGGCAACATTACATAATCAAGTGTTTTATTTCTGTTCCGGACTTACGGTTTTGCAGTGAAATCAGATAAAAGCGCAGGCTGTTATTTGGTCTTGATTCAGACTGAATGGAGGCGACTCTGTCTGCACTTTAACACGCTGTGAAGTTTCTCAGGCCCAAAGGTGACTGGAGACTAACTTTCATACCCGCTGTGTGCTCGATGCAGGTCCAGACGCTTTGAAATAGACATCCTTGTCGAGTCTCCTTGCCCTCAAGACAATCATAAATCATGAATACTATGGAGGAGGATGGCAGACACTGCGTTCAGCTGCTTGTTTGGCTGTGCCCGATGGTCTTTTTTATGGTGAAATGTGTCAGGGATGGTGTGAAAAACAGGCCAGCGATGAGACTTGTTAACGGTCAAGAGACACGATGTGCAAATGGGGACATGAACACCTTACTGTATTTTTGCTACTGGACTCAAAACTATATTTCAGGTATACACTTCTATAATTAATTGGATTTGCAATACGTACATTTTTTATATTTAAAAATTAAATAAATTAATGAATCTATTATAGAATGAATGAATGAATGAATGAATGAATGAATGAATGTTTAAAAACATTTTTTGATATTCCACACTGTTTATATAGCACAGAGATTATTTATATATATATTTTTCTGTTTTCAAATATTAACATGTAGCTTAAGCTGTGTTTGAAACCAGTTTGATATTGTTAAATTCATTTTTAGTTTTGGTATTTTTATTATTATTAAAATTTATGTCATGTCAATTGGGCGCAGTGAGTAGCACGTTCGCCTCACAGCAAGAAGGTCGCTGGTTCGAGCCTCGGCTGGGTCAGTTGGCATTTCTGTGTGGAGTTTGCATGTTCTCCCCGTGTTCGCGTGGGTTTCCTCCGGGTGCTCCGGTTTCCCCCACAGTCCAAAAACATGCGGTATAGGTAAATTGGGTAGGCTAAATTGTCCGTAGTGTATGTGTGTGAATGGATGTTTCCCAGTGATGGGTTGCAGCTGGAAGGGCATCCGCTGCGTAAAACATATGCTGGATAAGTTGGTGGTTCATTCCGCTGTGGCGACCCCAGATTAATAAAGGGACTAAGCCGAAAAGAAAATGAATGAATGAATATATACATATATATATAGTTTTTTTTTTTTTAGATTTCAATTTTTTAGATTTAGATTTTTAAATACATTTTTATGGTTGAAAAACTTACATAGTGCTGCTTTAAGAACTTTGAAGTGTAAACTTAGTGTTTTGTAAACATTTTACATAAATTAATTCATTCATTTTCTTTTCGGTTTAGTCCCATTTTTAATCAGTTGTCGCCGCAGCGGAAAGAACTGCCAACTTATCCAGCATATGTTTTACGCAGCGGATGCCCTTCCAGCTGCAACCCATCACTGGGAAACACCCATACACTCTCATTCACACACATACACTATGGACAATTTAGCTTACCCAATTCACCTATACCGCATGTCTTTGGACTTGTGGGGGAAACTGGAGCACCTGGAGGAAACCCACGCGAACACGGGGAGAACATGCAAACTCCACACAGAAATGCCAACTGACCCAGCCGAGGCTTGAACCAGCGACCTTCTTGCTGTGAGGCGATCCTGCTACCCACTGCACCACCGTGGCGCCCATTTGACATAAATTTTAATAATAATAAAAATACCAAAACTAAAAATGAATTTAACAATATCAAACTGGTTTCTGATAATAAACCCACTGGAATAAAAGCATTTAATCTTATATTATCTTCACTCTTATGTAACTGTGCAGAAATGAAAGTAATCTTACTTGATGCTGATATTACAGCAGCTAGCCAGTCTTAACAGTTTACATGATTTGGCTTTTCTTGCTGATTTTTTTTTTTTTTTATGTCTTTAATTTCTTTATTTTATTATTTTTAATAATTACTGAGAGATTATACAGTAGTTCACATTGACCAAAACACAAGAGAAAGCATTTTGGGAAAGAAAAAAATATAAATAAATAAATCAGCAATCACAGACATTCACATTTAGACAGGCTCTCTGAAGTCTGATGAAAAACAGTTGGTAATTTTCTCTGGAATTTTTATTTCTGCAGAGGCCATGCCAACAAAAAAAAGCACAGAGATGGTGAATTTGAACAGTATTAAAATATCAAACATATAAAAGTGAAGTTTCTCTCTAAAACTAGTCCTATCCAAATAGGGCTTTAGTCAGGGTGCGGATTATACATTGACGATCAGGGGGGTCAACGTTTTCGGTAATATTATTTGTGTAATACATGCTTCAGTGAATCAAATTAAATGACATCTATTTTATTAATGCAACATATAAAATGTTTCAGTGTTTTGTGGGATAGTTTGTGTATTCTGACCTACAATATCCTGTGATTAGCCATTTCAGAGGTTACTGTAGGTCAAACTATACAAACAACGCATCTAATTTTACTTTACTTTTAGGCTATATGTAGAAACAAACACCTATTTTACAAGAAAAGTGTTTTGTGAACCGTGTCTTTCGGCTTTCGGCTTTTCACAATGGTATAATCTATTATAGGGGTGGTCATATATATATTTATATTATCTATTATTTAATTAGTAATATTAGTATTTAAGATGCAGATCAGAGCAAACTATTTCTTACTATTTAGAGGACTGACCCCCCATACATGTTGTTTTCATGTCCTTCAGGGGGATCAAGCATTAATTAGGGGGTCAAATACCCCCTAAACCCCCCTGTAATGTGCACGCTGGCTTTAGTGTCATTAGACGCGATATTCACATCTGCAGAGTTTGAATCTTCCTGAATTTCCATGCACATGACACACTCTGCCTGCTCTATTGTTGGACATTTTTATTTTTATTTTTTCGAAAGACCTCTCAATAAGGCCTTCTAATCCATAAATCATGTGGCGAGCGTTTCACTAAGTAAACCCTTTGGGGCAATCACAGCAACTCACCAAAGCCAATATACCTCACGCTTGACTGTAATTCATCTCCTGAGTGCTAAGCTCCAATGCACGTAATTCAAAACGCTCACCAAGCGAGGATATTTCACCTGCAGATTCAAGCAAAACATGCTGGTTCTTCAGTCGTGGCCTGCACCGTGTGTGTTGTGACATCTGCTTGAGGAAGGACAGGCACCAGAAATATAATAGGGAATTCAAAAAGCATTACAAATGAGCAATATGATGCAGTGAGGAATAACTAAAGACAGAATAATGAATTATTTGGAGAATAATGCACAGGTGGAGTCAATTTGTTCTGCTTAAGGTTATCGATGGGGCGTGACCTGATGGCATAACCCCGCCCACTCTAGGGAATAGGCCCACCCAGCTATCTAAACTATTTATTTGATAGGGAAAAGAGTGTTCTTTCATTGATTTAAGTAAAAACAAACCTTATTATAACATTCATTCATTCATTTTCCTTCAGCTTAGTCCCTTTATTCATCAGGGGTTCACAGCGGAATGAACCGACAACTTATCCAGCATATGTTTTACGCAGCAAATGCCCTTCCAGCTGCACGCCAGTACTGGGAAACACCCATACACTCTCACATTCACACACTCATACACTACGGCCAATTTAGTTTATTCAATTCACCTATAGCGCATGTCTTTGGACTGTGGGGGAAACCGGAGAACACGGAGGAAACCCACGCCAACATGGAGAACATGTGGCAACGGTGCTAACCTCTGCGCCACCGTGCCACCACAAACCCTAGTACAACATGTTAGTTTTAAATACAATTAATAGTTTCTGAAGGAGGAATATTATAAACATATACAACCTTTTTTTCTGAGAGTTAAATATGTAATTCATTAGAACAAATATAAAATATTTCATACAACCTGCAGTCTAAAAAAAATAAAACATTTTTGTTCATGAAATATGAATATATATAGTTAACAATCCTTCATATTTTGTGATTTCTACATTCTTTTCCAGTTATTTAAGCTTAAGACATTTTTAGATGTTTGTATTTCGGAATTGTATTGTTTTAATATAAATTATATGTATGTTGTATGTTTTTTGACCCGGTGTCAATTGCAGTTTTCAACATTACTACTATAAAAGAAAAAGAAAATAAAGAAAAATCATAATAATAATAAACAAATATAAAATTTGTACTTTTAATATATATATAGTTAGCAATTCTTCATATTAAGTGATTGATACGTTCTTTTTCAGGATATTAAGCTTTGAAATTTTCTTGTGACCTTAATATGAGCTCCAAAACATGTATATTTATAGACATTTTTAGATGTTTAGTATTTTTAAATGTATATACAGTATATGTTTAATAATTTGTATACTGTATGTTTTTAACCTGGTGTTAATGTTTTAGCCAAAAAAAAAAAAAAATTGCTTTGTTGTTAACATTACTACTATTAACAACAACAACAACAACAACCATAATAATAATAATAACTTTTTTATTTTTACTTTAACAACAACAACAACAAAATAAAAATATTAAAAAAAAAATAAATACATTTGTTTTTACTATTTAGCCCTAAGGAAAAAAAAAAAATTATATATATATACATATATTTGTAAAAATACTAAAAGTAGTGCAGTTTTTAAATGTACACCAATGGCATGTGTTTGGCTGAGACTGACCAATGACAGTCAACCGTTTATCCTATTGAAAGCACACACTTCTCCTTTAATCATTGCAGTAGCAGACAGTGAGCAGCAGAAGCACTGAGGCATACATTTCTATATGAAACAGAACCACAGAGCGTGTTGGGAGAGAAAATAATAAGGTGAAGCAATCCGATTTACTGACATTTGCATGTTTTCCAGCTGAACCAATAAGCAACCTGGGAAAACAACAATGCAGAGTAAGTTCAAGAGATGAGGTGAGATTAAAGTCGCTTCCGGAAAATGAGCAATGGAAACATTAACCCTTGTGAAGCGAGTCATTCTGCCATATGTTCAGCACTGAATTCCTCTCCAGTGGCTTAGCAAACACATCGCAGCGAAAATAATGGGGATCAAATTGAGCAGAGATATAGGCTTCAACTAAAGCCCACGCCTGACTTGAGCCTAATACTTTGAATTAATTAACTTCATCTTCTGTGGCGACTGAAAGCAACATTTTTCCACAGTCCTTGCACTCTGATTTAAACAACGTGAATGAAGCCTAATGCAAAACGCTAAAAAAGAGCTCAGATTTTTTTCACAAAATGGTGATTCTGGTTCAAAATAATTAAATGAATAAATAAACGAGGATGGGATTTATTTTGTATGAGGACCACGTATGATCAATATCACATGAACTTTCATTTTCAAGCTTCGAAAAGGAGTCAAAAACATAAAAATGACCTGTTATTTGAGCACTAAATCATCTTAAAATTAAAAAATAATCGTTTTAATTGTTATTATTATTCATTCATTTATTTTCTTTTCGGCTTAGTCCCTTTATTAATCTGGAGTCGCCACAGCGGAATGAACCGCCAACTAATCCAGCATAGGTTTTACGCAGCAGATGCCCTTCCTGCTGCAACCCATCACTGGGAAACACCCATACATACTCATTCACACACATACACTACGGACAATTTAGCTTACCCAATTCACCTATAGCGCATGGGGAGAACATGCAAACTCCACACAGAAATGCCAACTGACCCAGCCGAGGCTCGAACCAGCGACCTTCTTGCTGTGAGGCGACAGCGCTACCCACTGTGCCACCGTGCTGCCCCATTCATGAAAATATAGTTTATTCATTCATTTTCTTTTCGGCTTAGTCCCTTTATTAATCTGGGGTCGCCACAGCGGGATGAACCGCCAACTTATCCAGCATATGTTTTACGCAGCGGATGCCCTTCCAGCTGCAACCCATCACTGGGAAAAATATAGTTCATAATTTAAATAATTTAAAATAATGCAGTTTAATAATAATATATTCCGGGCTTGACAGTATATGGATACATGAATGAATGAATGAATAAATGAATGAATGGACGAATGAATGTATGAATAAATGAATGGACAAATGAATAAATGAATGGAGGAATGAATTAATGGGGGAATGAATGAATGAATGAATGGGGGAATGAATGAATGAATGAACGGATGAATTAATGAATGAATGAATGAATGAATGAACAAAGGAATGAATTAATTAATGAATTAATGAATGAAAGGAGGAATGAATGAATGAATGGATAAAGGAATGAATTAATTAATGGGTGAATTATTGGACAAAGGAATGAATGGACAAAGGAATGAATGAATGGACGAATTAATGGACAAATGAATGAATGAATAAATGGACGAATGAACGAATGAATAAATGAATGAATGGATAGATGGACGAATTAATTGACAAATGAATGAATGCATGAATTAATGAATTAATTAATTAATTCATTCATTAATGGGTGAATTATTGGACAAATTAATGAATGGACAAAGGAATGAATGGACGAATGAACTAATGAATGAATGAATTAATTAATTAATTGACCAATGAATGAATGAATGAACGAACGAACAAACGAACGAACGCATAAATGCTTTCCCACTGTACATGTAGGAGCTGAAGGTCAGAGTAAATGATCTTCAGTTACAGTACAGCTCATTCAGAGTCCAGCCATGCCTGTCAGGTTATAGAGAGCGAACACAAAGTCAGACAGGTCAGTGGAGTGGAAATGTTGCAAATCACCAGTCCTGACAGGTCAACACCAGAGAAAATTATCACGCCTCCGACTTGACTTGAGGAAGAAGAAAACACGCATGCGTTTCCTACACCAAATGCATCCGTGTTGACTTACAGTGACTCAGATCAAACCTATTTATAACTACACACATTAACACTAGTGGACACGTTTCTATTTTGTTTCTGTTGTTTGTTAATGCATCAGTATATTAAAGAGACAGCTCACCCAGGAACGTCATCAGTCTCACACAATTATTTTTTTCCTTTTTCCGAAGGCCTTGATAACACCATCGTGGAGTTTTTCTTTTATTATTTCAGCAAATAGGATTGTACAAAAAATAATTTGTTGTACTCTCCCATTCACTGCGCTCTGTTTACCCAACTATGACCACTTCCGCTACTGAGAAACCCAGAAATGTGAAAAGGGTGTCTGGTCTGACTCAGGGTTATCATTTAGGGCCACTGTATTACAATGAGCTTTGTTCTTGTTTTCTAAGGAACGTGTCGACTTTGTTCAACCTCATGTGTGTCTTCTGTGTTTGCCTCTCGATGTCCATTATTCATTTGCCCTGCACGTTCTTCATAGCATTGTCCCCAGCGAAGCCTCTTCTTTGACTTCAAACAAATTAATTTGAGATAATATGGGCCACTGTGTGAGTCTTTCCCTCTTAAAGGCAAGAAGACGTGCCTTGAATACGCAGCGCTTTGCATAATGCTTATGAGCAGGAATACTAAGATGTTAATTGAAAAAATATGAAGTCGTACAAGGTAACTTATAAAAACTGGCTTTTTTCTGAAATTTTACAGATGATTTAAAGGAGTAGATCAGGTGAAAATGAAAGGTCTTTCATCATTTGCTCACCCCATGTCGTTTCAAACCCCACGAGTTGCTTTCATCCGTGGAGCACAGAAGGAGAAATTCAAAATGTTGACTTGGCTCTTTGTCGTTGAATGAAAGTGAATGGTGGCCAGCGGCTGTCAAGCTCAAAAATATCATAAAATAGTCCTTATGACTCATGCACCGCTTTCCAACTCTTTTGTGTTTGATGGATAAAAGAAATAGTTGACAGTATTTTATTTTTAAGCAATATAATCCACACGAGTCTTGAGTATTTTATTTATTTATTTATTGATTTATTGATTTATTTATTTATTTTATATTTATTTTTTTGTTTATTATGTTATAAGATTTTTTTATGAAAGAAATAGTTGACATTATTTTTAAGTGAAATATTGCA
>CAIGQV010016298.1:7448183-7461188 GCA_903798115.1 Danio jaintianensis | reverse complement strand
ATATATATATATATATATATATATTATTTTTTTTATTCACACTGGAATATCAACTGTAGATTAGATGTTAATATCAATTATACTATAACTATATCTATTTTTTGGTTCTATTATGCAATGAGTTTAAAAAACACTCTTAATATTATTGTACAAAATTCTATTTAAACATCATTCATTTATTCATTCTAGTTTCAGCTGTCAAAAAAATCTATAAAAAATCAATAAATAATGAATAAACATATTCAGAGGCATCCAATGCTCTAAAATATTTTAGCAGCTCAGTGCTAGACTAAAATATTCTTTTCTTTTCAACGAATTAGTCAAAATGGTTCACAAACTGGCTCACAGTTTGTTATCCGGAAACTAAAATTCATTGGAAAGGTCATGTGGGTCATGGATATTGATTGGTCAAAAACACATTTTGGAAGAATCAATTTTTGTTTCTATACATTTTTTTTGTTTTTACATTTGTATGGCTTGTGCGGGTTCAGAGGTCACTGCAAAGAGCTCAAATGAAGACAAATTGCTTTCATTAAAAGTGAGTCTCCATTACAGCATATGACAATGACACACACACAAAGTGGTCACTAATTGGTCAGCAGGGAGTGATCTGGCGAGGATGGCAGTCAGTTATGTGCTCATATTTCATTATGTTTTCTTATGTACAACATCAATTAAATCATGCTTTTAGGTCAGATCAGATCAGTGTTGATTTACTGAGCACAAATTTACAGAAGAGTAATACTTTATATTGTAGATTGATGTTTAGAGACACTATAATAGGCAACGGGCTGCACGGTGGCACAGTGAGTAGCACGTTCGCCTCACAGCAAGAAGGTCGCTGGTTCGAGCCTCGGCTGGGTCAGTTGGCGTTTCTGTGTGGAGTTTGCATGTTCTCCCCGTGTTTGCGTGGGTTTCCTCCGGGTGCTCCGGTTTCCCCCACA
Organism: Danio jaintianensis; assembly: GCA_903798115.1. Classification (NCBI taxonomy): domain Eukaryota; kingdom Metazoa; phylum Chordata; class Actinopteri; order Cypriniformes; family Danionidae; genus Danio; species Danio jaintianensis. The sequence continues at coordinate 7,460,244 of CAIGQV010016298.1, read as the reverse complement.
AGTCCAAAGACATGCGCTATAGGTGAATTGGGTAGGCTAAATTGTCCGTAGTGCATGTATGTGAATGAGTGTGTGTATGGGTGTTTCCCAGTGATGGGTTGCAGCTGGAAGGGCATCCGCTGCGTAAAACATATGCTGGATAAGTTGGCGGTTCATTCCGCTGTGGCGTCCCCAGAGGGACTAAGTCGAAAAGAAAATGAATGAATGAATAATAGGCAACCCAGGCTCATTCTGAAAATGTACCCCTGTATACATTTCTGGAGAGTGCCAAATATGTCCCAGGAGGTACGTTTTTTTGCAGTTTTTGTTTTCGCGAATCCACCAGAGGCCGCAGTGTACGCTTTTTGAGATCTCAGATTTTTCTTGTGAGTGCCATTCACGCCTGCTGTTCTCGCGTAAATCCACCAGAGGCTGCTGTCAACTGACTGACTGACCGACTGACCCACCGACCGCTCTTCGCTGGACTCGAACCCTGTCATCACGGTCAACTATGCTCCACATCACAAGTCCGGCCTCATACCGCCCCATAATGTTCATTTTAAAGACGAAATGCAGCCATACGTACCTTTGGCTACATCGTTTGCGATCTCCAGAAATGTATATAGGGGTACGTTTTCAGAATGAGCCTATGTTGATAATAAGTGTACTCTGCTATACAGTTTAACATATTAAAAGTAGATATATTGTGCTGCTTTATTCATGGATTTATTTCATTTTTATTTATTTTATTTATTTTTTATTATTTTATTTTTAAGTGCACACGAGTCTTGAATTATTTTATTTATATATATTTTTGTTGATTATTTATTTATTTACTTTATTATTATAATTTGTTTTGTTCATTATTTTATTTTATTTTATGAAATAAAAATTTGACAGTATTTTATTTAAGTGAAATATTGCACACAAGTCTTGAATTATTTTGTTTTATTTATATATATATATATATATATATATATATTTTTTTTTTTTTTGATTTTTTTATGAAAGAAATAATTGACATTATTTTTTATTTAAGTGAAACATTGAAACATTGCACACGAGTCTTGCATTATTTTGTTTTATTTATATATTTTTATTTTTTTATTTTTTTGTTTATTATTTTATTACATTTTGTATGAAAGAAATAGTTGACATTATTTTTTATTTAAGTGAAACATTGAAACATTGCACACGAGTCTTGCATTATTTTGTTTTATTTATATATTTTTATTTTTTTATTTTTTTGTTTATTATTTTATTACATTTTGTATGAAAGAAATAGTTGACATTATTTTTTATTTAAGTGAAACATTGAAACATTGCACACGAGTCTTGAATTATTTAGTTTTATTTATATATATATATTTAAAAAAAAAAAATTTTTATTATTATTATTATTTTTTATTCGATTTTTTATTTAAGTGAAATATTGCACACGAGTCTTGATTTTTTTTTTTTTATCTTTTATTTTTGTTTATTATTTTTTATTAGATTTTTTATTTAAGTGAAATATTGCACACGAGTCTTGATTTTTTATTTTTTTATTTTTTATCTTTTATTTTTGTTTATTATTTTTTATTAGATTTTTTATTTAAGTGAAATATTGCACACGAGTCTTGATTTATTTTTTTTATTTTTTATCTTTTATTTTTGTTTATTATTTTTTATTTATTATTTTATTTATTTATTTTTATTTTATTTAAACTTTGATTTACTCGCACTGGGAAATTAACTGTAGATTAGATGTTATCAATTACACTATAATTAATTATAGTATAATTAAAATCAAATGCAATGCAATCCATTTTCTTGTCCTAATATGCTATGAGTTTAAAAAATACTCTTATTATTAACGTAATTATTGTACAAAATATTATTTAAACTCCATCCAATTATTCATTCTAGTGTCTGAGTTTCATAGGACTAGTTTAGCATATTAAAAAGTACATATATTGTGCTGCTTTATTCATGTATTTATCTAATGCATTTGATTCAATAGATATAACACATAACTGCACAAGCTTATGCTTGCTGATATCAGTCTGTTAATTAGTTTAAACATTTTTTTTTTCCTTTATGTGCCTTGTTTTATCCTGTGGACTATGTTAGGGTTAAACCCAGATGTCTGAAACTCACACATGATTGAGATATATACCGTATTTCCAGAGTTATTTATTTTACTCAGGCCTCCATCGATTTTCAGACTAGGCTTACATGCACATTGTCTCTTGATTTAAAGGTCACGTCCTCCAAAAGAGAGAAGCAGCGAGACCACACGCTGCCATTGCAGGTTATAGCTGAAGACGGAGCGATTCGTGGAAAAATCCAGGAAGGAGCCACACTTTAGAGCTGTGTTCCCGCTTTACAGGTGGAACGGCTGAAAAATTGATCAGAGATGAAATAGATATGACCTTTTCATTTTGATGTTCTCTGTCTGCTGCGTCCGGATTGGCATTGTGATGAAGTGTTTTGCCATTTTTTCACATCTGTGTCGATGTGGAGGTGATGATGTGAGCGGCCCGCATTTGATGCATGTCAAACTTTAACATCATCTCCATTTTTTCCCCCTTCATCGCAAACAATTTTTTGTTCTGATTCCTGTGGTGTTGCTATGTCGTTCCTAGGCAGTTACTAGGGAGGATATGCTTGATTGTTCTGAGTGGTGTTGCAAATGTGCTGATAATCAGTTGCTCGGGTGATTTATTAGTATATCCATGCTGGTGTCTAAGGTGTTGCTATGCATGTGCTAGATCAGGGGTTTTTAACCTGTGGTGCGGGCGGCGCTAACACATATTAAGGGGGGTGTGAGAGTTTATGGCGTGCACTCGAGTAAGGGTGCTTTCACACCTGCCTAATTTAGTTCGGTTGAATCGCACTACAGTTCGTTTTCCCTCTTGGTGCAGGTGTGAATGTAGCAATCGTACTTGAATGCGCATCAAAAGCGGGCCAAAAAAGCGTACCGAGAAGAGGTGGTGGAAGAGGTGGTCTCGGTATGCGTCAAACAAACCCTGGAGCGGTTCGTTTGTGGTGAGAACATGATCCGAACTAAAACAGACCCAACCGCAAAAAGTACTGCGCCTTTTTGGACTAATCCAGCTGCCGTAGTCCGATGCGCTGTGCATTATGGAATGTGGAGGAAAAATATTTGTTGACAGGGCTTTACCAACAATTTTAAACAGAGAGAGAGAGAGAGAGGGAAAAACATTACCTGATGGATCGTTGGTAATATTTCCAGAAGATGACCATGTCGCAGTTCATAGATATTTACATTAGATGTCGCCTACCCTGTTGTTGTCTATTGGAAGGAGTGCGTCAATAGTGCCGCCATTTTAGTACAGGGTAGCGCTCCTTTGAAATGAATGCGGGACCAAGGTGCAGTGGAGGACTGTGGCCATCCAGAGCCAGAGATATACACATATATACATATACCTGTGATCGGGAGTTTTCCCTGGTGGTCAGTACGCAAATATTTTTTTAAATGACGAAAATTATAATTTTACATCACTTTTGTACGTCAATGGATAAGTGAGCGCAGGGGCATTGCCGATAAAGTGTGTGTTTGTGTGCATGGAAATGTATTATCCTCCCTCCCTGTTAAATTTGATCTAATCCGTGTCCTGAAACACACCCCCTCTCCTGCTTTCACTTCTCATTTTAACGGAGGGAGCGATTCGCTTGTGAAAGAATCCCCCGTTATGAACGACTCGTTCACTTAGCCGACAATAATACAAGTTTCTAGCACCGCAGCATCTTGTTGTCATATTTCTTTTTCATTGTTTGCTGATTTTATTCAACAAAACTAGCATAAGCCTAGAATTCAGTGCAAGTTGATGCTACTTTGCCTTATAATCAGTGCAGTAAGAGACTTTATTATCATTAATAACGTTACTTGTTGAGCACAAAAGTTTGTAACATATAAAAACGTTAAAAACCAAATCTTACCTATGAAATGTTCTGCCTTTGTGCTTTGTTTTCTTTGTTTGCTCGTTACTACACCCGTAAGCAGCGCTAAAGTCCAGCATCTTCACATTGGCACACTTTCTTGACTAGTGCGGTTGAATGACATTTGTCCTGGGAGCACTGTACAAATGTGGCGGCTCAGGGTCCGTATGCGATATCTAGTGTATACATCTATGGTCGCAGTTTAGCAAAATTGATTCACGCCTCCTCCTGAAGTGACTTACGATGTGCCTTCGCCATTTGCAATGCATTAAAACATTGTTTTCCAGCCGCAGCCGCGCTTCATTCTCGAAATGAAGTCGTATTAAGGTAATCAAAAATTGCTGTTTACATGGTAGACTCTTAATCAGAGTATTGTCTTAATCGTATTAAAATCGGAGTATTGGTGTCCATGTAAACGTACTCAATGTTCGACTCAACCACACCGTCAGGGCTCTGCGAACCTGGCTTTGCCAAGCAGCATTTTCTGTATGTACGTACAGTACATCAAGAGCAAGTAGGCTATGGCTCACGCTTATTGGCAGTGGAAGGTTGTTTATGGTTAGCCGTGTCAGGAATCCAACCACGGATTAGCATGTTGTCCTCATAGAAACAGGCTCAGCCATTACACTGAATCAGGTAAGCTATATATTTATGTTTCAATGTAATTATTATACGCACTTTAAACGCAGCAAGTAATATGTGAATGATGTTTGCACATGCATTATAATTTTGGCTCGCGGGAGGGCTGGTGGGGGGGGGCGCGAGTGTAATTGAACAAACTTGGGGGGGCGTGTGTCCTAAAAGGTTGAAAACTCCTGTGCTAGACAGTTACTAGGTTATTGCTGGTGGACTGTAAAAAAAAAAAAAGGATTTCAAATGTATATAATTGATATATTTAAAATAATTAATCAAAATTTATGTATAATCCTGTATATTTGATTTATTCTGATTTATTATTATTATTATTTTTATTATTATTAATTATTATTATTATTATTATATATTACATTACATTATATTATTCATTCATTTCCTTCGGCTTACCCCCTTTATTCATCAGGGGTCGCCACAGCGGAATGAACTGCCAACTTATCCAGCATATGTTTTACACATCGGATGCCTTTTCAGCTGCAACCCAGTACCGGGAAACACCCATACACACTCATTCACACACACTCATACACTACGACCAATTTAGTTTAATCAATTCACCTATAGCACATGTGTTTGGACTGTGGGGGAAACCGAAGCACCCGGACGAAACAATCGCGAACACGGGGAGAACATTCAAACTCACAGAAACGCCAACTGACCCAGCCGGGACTCGAACCAGCGACCTTCTTGCTGTGAGGCGACAGTGCTAACCCCTGAGCCACCATGTCGCCCTATTTGGTTTATTTTCTAAGTAATATTTCACAAACTATATTATTTGAAATTGTTACTCTGGAAGATTAAGTGTGAGACTGATATTAGTAAACAGATATGGCCTGAGGCAAATAAATAAATGTGAACTTTTATCACTCATCTTCGCTACTGTATGTTCATCAGTTTTATGCAGGGCTAGCATTGTGTTTTTCAATGCAAAGTTTAATTTGTTATTGACTAAACCTCAACATAAGATTGGAGGCGGTTCGAGGTAAAAGCGCAAGAAGCAATACTACATTTCCATCTTCCAGCACAAATATCATTCAGATGAGTCGTGCGGAAGGCTGAGCTTGATGCTGTTTTCACACCCTTAAAACACAGTGTGACATGAACTTTAATGACTGTGTTGTTCAGATACTAGTCTCACCTCACTGTATAAATATTATTACCGCTGTGATTATGACACATGGCTTTCTTATATGGACATTTAGACATGATTAAATCAGTTGGGCTGTGAACACAAACTCGGAAGGTAGCCAAACATATTCTTCATGCATTTTCATACAGATTTGGAAGGCAATATGTCCTGTATATTGAGTTGCATAATATTATTATTACTATTATTTATTATTATTATTATTATTATTGATTAATTTATTTCAATACATACTAGTCCTTATTAATTAGTCATCATTCATTTTCTTTTTGGCTTAGTCCCTTTATTAATCTGGGGTCGCCACAGCGGAATGAACCGCCAACTTATCCAGCATATGTTTTTTACGCAGCGGATGCCCTTCCAGCTGCAACCCATCACTGGGAAAATTATGATTATTATTATTATTATTATTTATTCATTTATTTATTTCAATACATACTAGTTCTTATTAATTAGTCATTATTATTATTATTATTGTTATTACTACTATTATTATTATAGATTCATTTATTTATTTCAATACATACTTGTTTTTATTAATTAGTCATTATTATTATTATTATTATTGTTATTATTATTATTATTATTATTGTTGTTATTATTATTATTGTTGTTGTTGTATTGGTTATTATTGTTGTTATTATTATTGATTCATTTATTTATTTCAATACATATTAGTTCTTATTAATTAGTCATTATTATTATTATTATTATTATTATTGCTATTATTATCAATATTATTATTATTATTATTATTATTATTGCTATTATTATTATTATTATTATTATTATTATTGCTATTATTATTATTATTATTATTATTATTGATTCATTTATTTATTTATTTTAATAGATACTAGTTCTTATTAATTAGTCATTATTTAATTAGTTACTAATAATTATTTTATTATTATATGTAACACATTTCTAATAGTTGCCTTTGACTTGCCATCCATGGGCATGATATATTAACTATAACATTTTGGCTAGTGTGTATTACAGCTGTGACAGACTAGTGCAGTTTACTAGTAATTATTCATTAGGAACTAGTATTTATCAATTTATTTTGTATAGATCTAGTACCTTTACTGTAAAGAAAAATCCATAAAGTTTGTGACAAAAAAAGGCAGCTTTGGATGTCAGAAATTAACCGTTAAAAATACGGTATAGGCCTCACAGCAAGAAGCTCGCTGGTTCGAGTCTTGGCTGGGCCAGTTGGCATGTTGTGGGTTTCCTCCGGGTGCTCCGGTTTCCCCCACAGTTCAAAGACATGCGCTATAGGTGAATTGAATAAACTAAATTGCCCGTAGTGTATGAGTGTGTGTGTGTGTGTGTGTGTGTGTGTGTGTGTGTGTGTGTGTGTGTGTGTGTGTGTGTGTGTGTGTGTGAGTGTGTGTGTGTGTGTGTGTGTGTGTGTGTGTGTGTGTGTGTGTGTGTGTGTGTCAAAGAGTGTGTATGGGTGTTTCCCAGTACTGGGTTGCAGCTGGAAGGGCATCGGCTGCGTAAAACATATGCTGGAATAGTTGGTGGTTCATTCCATTGTGGCGACCTCTGAAATAGAGACTAAGCCGAAGGAAAATGAATGAATGAATTAAATATGGTATAAACGAAAAATAAATTTCACAATTTTTACGGTAAATTACTGTATTTTATAATTTTGTTATATTACATTTTGGTACTCAATTATTAGATACAAGTGCTTATTTATAAGATATTCATACCTAGTTTTTGCTTGAAATAGTCGGATTTGGCATGCACAGCACTAATTTTGATGAATTCATCCCAAAAATTGCCATATTTTGTGGCATTCTGTGTTTTATAATTCAGATTTCATGAATGGATTCCGCAATCCCGTCCACATTTTACTCATTGCGGAAACCACAGGGCCCTAATGTCCCATGCACATTACCATTCAATCTCATTTAGATTAAATTAAATTGTTAGTGTTTGGTTTGTGTTTCGAATGTCTGATCAATCAGCACTGCACTCAATATGCTAATGTTCATCAAATGTGTTTATATACGTCGAAGACATAATTAGACCAATCCACATCACATACAACAGAAAATGGCCTGTAGTGATGTAAAAATTTACCAAAATTCAACAAGTTGTGCACCTTGTTGGGGGCGTTTATGTATGTGTATGCGGAGGCAATATGATTTGATTTAGTGTGCCACCGCTGCTTCTCCTGCCTGTTTGAAATGATTGAGGCAATTACTGTGATTAATCTAAAATGTGTGAATCTCGGGAGGCATACTATTTAAAAAATAATAATTTTGAAAAAAAAGGGGGGGGTGGGGGGTGGCATGAGAGTGAGATAGAGATATGGTTTTATAATTGCATTTCAGTTGAGATATTTGACATTTGATATTAACACTTTCTTCACTTCATGCTCATTTCAGTAATAGGTGTAATAGCAACATAGGCTCATTCTGAAAATGTAGACCTATATATATATATTTCTGGAGACTGCGAATTATGTAGCCAGAGGTACGTATGGCTGCATTTTGTCTTTAAAACGAAGGCTACAGGGCGGTATTACACCATTCCATATTGCGCTAGACAGCTGACCGCTTACCTCCATATGGACGGCTTTCCAGCTGTAACCAGTTTGTCCAGTGGCTCGCCGCGTACTTTGGCAGACTTGAGATGCAGTGAGGAGTTGACTGCGACAACGACGTTCAAGTCTGGCGAAAAACGGTTCCAGAAAGCAGGTAAGACAATAACAAAAGCCAAAAAATAAAACAAACAAGTAAATAATAGGGTGAGAATGTGATAAAATCTGAAAACGTGGCAAAAATCAGACGAGGGCTTTTCTTTTTCTGGATTGCTTTTGAATACACTGTTGGTTGGGTTTAGGGAAGTGGGTGGGCAGGTCAATCTGTGCTTTTTAAAACACTATCGGTTGGGTTTAGGCAAGGGGGTTGGTGGAGGGACTGGTCGATTGGTCAGTCAGTCAGTCAGTCGGCAGCGACCTCTGGTGGATTTACGCGAGAAGAGCAGGCACGAATGGCACTCGCGAGAGAAATTTGAGATCTCAAAATGTGTACACAGCGGCCTCTGGTGGATTCACGAAAAAAAAATGTACCTCCTGGGACGTATTTGGCACTCTCCAGAAATGTATATAGGAGTACATTTTCAGAATGAGCCTGGGTTGTGTAATAGTGTTCTGGGGGGTTCCTATGGTGTTGCTATGCCAATGCTAGGGTATTCCAAGTGGTTGCTAGTGTGTTGGTATATAGTTTTAAAGTTTGCATGAATCGGAAGCTGCGACTGTTTTTTTTGGTTCATATTGTGATGCAGTTCCTAGAGAAATGGAATATTAAATGAGCAAACAGTGGGCGTGGCTTGTTTTTTTTCTACTGAGAGCTGATTGGATGTAGTAAAGTAAGCATTTCCTTCAGAAACATCGGGAAAAGGGTTTTCGGGAGTGTTATTACAACCTAACAGACACCATTTCTGTTTGTTGCCAAACAGTTGGAGAGGCGTGGTTAAGTATGTTTGCCACGCCCAATACCTCAGACAGACGTGATCTGAGAATTTAACTGAAAACAAACAGGAAGTGCATTTTCAGATTTCAATTAAAGATTACAAAGGCAAACAATTATTTTGTTTCTTAATGACATGCACAGATGAATTGTTGACCACAAAACTAGCAATGTGAGCTAACCAAATCAATATGGTTGGTTTTGATTTCATGCGTACTTTCAGGATGTTCTAGGGGGTTGCCATGGTGTTGTTATGGACAAACAAACAAAGAAATAGGTTGTTCTGGGTGGTCATTAGTGTGTTGCTAGGGAGTTACTATGGTATTATGTGTGGTTGTTTATGTTGCTATGCAGTTTCTTGGATGTTCTTTCAGGTTTCCAGGGTATTGCTATGCAAATTACTGTATATGGTTTTATGAGTGGTTGCTAGGGTGATGCAAGGTTGTTCTGCATGGTATTTAGGGTATTGCAAGGTAAGGCTTTTTCGGAAACACTACAATAAGGATGTATCAGTTAATGTTAGTTAATGCATTTACTAACATAAACAAACAATGAACAATACACTTATTATTTGTTCATGTTAGTTAACATTAGCTAATGAAAATACAGTTGTTCATTGTTAGTTCATGTTAACTCACAGTGCATTACCTAATGTAAACAAGCATAAATTTGGATGTTAGTAATGGAGTAGTAAATGTTGAATTATGATTAATAAATGCTGTACAAGTGTTCATAATTAGCTTATGTTAGTAAATACATTACCTAATGAAACCTTATTGTAAAGTGTGACCGCTTTTTCTCCAATAATTGATAAAAAATAAAAAATGGTCAACTAAAATCTGAAAATGCATTACAAGTTTGGGATGTTAATTTACAGTACAAAGCAATGGCATTGAAAAAAACTGAAATAAACGCATAGTAACATTGCAAGCTGCCACGTATACACTACCTGACAAAAGTCTTGTCGTCGATCCCAGTTGTAAGACAACAATCAATACTCGACTTCTAGTTGATCAGTTGGAAAAGTGATAGAAGGTAGATTTTTTTTGATGAATCATCTGGTGAACTGCATCCCAATCATCACAAATACTGCAGAAGACCTATTGGAACCCGCATGGACCCAAGATTCTCACAGAAATCAGTCAAGTTTGGTGAAGGAAAAACCATGGTTTGGGGTTACATTCAGAAAGGGCGTGCGAGAGATCTGCAGAGTGGAACAGCCTGAGGTATCAAGACATTTGTGCTGCCCATTACATTACAAACCACAGGAGAGGACAAGTTCTTCAGCAGGATAGTGCTCCTTCTCATACTTCTGCCTCCACATCAAAGTTCCTGAAAGCAAAGAAGGTCAAAGTGCTCCAGGATTGGCCAGCCCAGTCACCAGACATGAACATTATTGAGCATGTCTGGGGTAAGATGAAGGGGGAGGCATTGAAGATGGATCCAAAGAATCTTGATGAACTCTGGGAGTCCTGCAAGAACGCTTTCTTTGCCATTCCAGATGACTTTATTAATAAGTTATTTGAGTTTTTGCAGAGATGGATGGATGCAGTCCTCCAAGCTCATGGGAGTCATACACAATTTTATTCTTTTTCGACTGCACCATGACTTTATATTCTGTACTGTACATTATTTCTGTTAAGTGACAAGACTTTTGTCTTAGCAAAGTCAGACCTTACTGTCCTAATTAAATAATAAGTCATGATCATATTTTATTTTGGTAAAATAAGCGTAATCTAGAGGCCTTTGCCTTTAATAAAAGCCACTTCTAATCCCAAATGATCAACTAGAAGTCAAGTTATTATTTGTTGTTCCTCAAACTTGGATAAGCGAGAAGACTTTTGTCAGGTAGTGTACAATGATTTTGGTCATTTTTGCAGATCCATGTAAAAGGTGATTGTTTTGACAGTGTTTCTATCGGTACAAATAATAATAATAATAATAATAAAAAAAACTTTCAAAAGCACAAAAAAAATGCTAAAATGATTTCCATCTGCCAAAAGATTGAATTTCAGCTTCAGGTTGAGTCTGAAATAGCTCATAAATGTGCCCTGCTGTTGTGTTCAACATAAAGATCTCTCGCTCTGCCTCAGGTTTTAAAAAAAATGCCACTGGATTTTTGCTAGTGGTCAGCCCGATATTGTCCATTTTCCACAGAATCTCTTGGGGGAAGGTAAATGTCATTAAATGTCAGCACTGGTCCAAACGCCCTGAAAGCCAAATATTACCTTATTTATTATGCCCAGTACTTCTCAACAGCTTTAGTGAAACCTATTAACATTCTCTCCACTTTTTCAGGTCAATGCATTTGCCACAATCAGTCTTTTCATTCGCCTCAACACAATAGCAGGATCATGTTTGGGTTTTGAGGGCCATAAATAATTTTGCATGTAAATCAGGGTCAACATTCATTTTTCTGTTAAGTGCAGTAATTTCCTCCTAGAATTTCTTTGATATGATCAATTGTTGACATTAATGTATTTCTGTACCTACATTTAACCGATTGCTTCCATTAATGAGTTAATAATAAATGTAAACTTTGATTGATGATTGCATTCATAAGCAATCAATCAATTTCAATCCATCCATCCATTCATTCATTCATCCATCCCTCCATCCATCCATCCATCCATATCCATATATACTGTATGTCAGGTTGCAATCTATCCATCATCAATCCATCATCCATCCATCCATCCATCCATCCATCCATCCATCCATCCATCCATCCATCCATCCATCTATGTCCATATACAGTATATGTCAGTTTGCAATCTATCCATCCATCCATCCATCCATCCATGTCCATATATATGTCATGTTGCAATATATCCATCCATCCATCCAT
>CAIGQV010016298.1:7425462-7448173 GCA_903798115.1 Danio jaintianensis | reverse complement strand
ATGTCCATATATATGTCATGTTGCAATATATCCATCCATCCATCCATCCATCCATCCATGTCCATATATATGTCAGGTTGCAATCTATCCATCATCAATCCATTATCCATCCATCCATCTATGTCCATAAACAGTATATGTCAGTTTGCAATTCATCCATCCATCCATTTGTGCAGATTAGTTTTTCTGTAGCATCATCCATAAAACCTCATTATTATTATTATTATTATTATTATTATTATTACTATTATTATTTTAATAATTAATTAATTAATTAATTATTTTAAAATTATGTCTCACACATGTAAATACCAGATAAAATAAATAACTAAATAAATAAAAAATACACATAATTTGTATGTATCTGAATTTTAATCATAATTTCAATTTTGTAAAAAAAAAAAAAATTGCTATTGCTTGTTTACACTTTAAATAAATGAATTATAGTGACTGCTTAAAAAAATAGTTTTTTGACTTTTATTGGCATTTTAGTGTGGGTTGGTCATGTACATTGTGGTACAAAATGTCAAAATAAATAAATAAATAAATATTGTTCAATATTTTATACAATATATTGTTCCAAACTACTAAATATACAAACATGTAGAGTTCAATTTTTCTAAATCAATAGAAGCAATTAAGGTCTCATAATGCAATTCAAAAAACATAAATAAACGGAAAACGCCCTTAAATCATGAACTGCAAGAATTTGTTAATTAACTTTTTTTTTCCGAATCAATTAAAAAATCATCTCCCTTTGAAATGATGCTTTAATGTTGGCTTTTCAAAATCACCATCAGTTCCCTATTGATAAAATGGTCCCATCCTTCACATTTTCTCCTTGAATATCTAGGAAAACATCAGGATGGTGGTGTAAAATGTTTGTAAATGCCCTTTCATGTTGAACATCAAAGCACTACGTCTTATTTGTATTCATCTCACAAATCAACAGTAGAATTGTTTACCTGGATATCTGCAAAAGCATCTATCTACCGCACAAAGCACCCATAAATACATCTGAACCTGCGAGTTTTACTAGAAATCTGCCAAAAAAAAATAAATAAATAAATATATATATAAATATCAAGAGCGTCTTTTAAATAATTCATGCACTTGGACTAAATGTGAACTGTGATACATTTTTATGACAATAAATGTCACTGATACATCATCAACACTGAAAAAATAAATACATTTGGTGTGGTAAAATGTAATAAATATAATGTCATCATTTTAAAATTGTAATTAACTACACTTTCCTAAGTAAAATATTTCATATTTACACATTTACTTGATGCAATAAATTCAACCCAGGCTCATTCTGAAAACGTACCCCTATATACATTTCTGGAGAGCCTGGAAGTACTCTTTTTTGCAGTTTTTGTTTTCGCGAATCCACCAGAGCCCGTTGTGTACGCTTTTTGGGATCTCAAATTTATCTCGTGAGTGCCATTCGCGCCTGCTGTTCTCACGTAAATCCACCAGAGGCCGCTGTCGACTGACTGACTGAATGACTGACTGACTGACTGACCGATCGACTGACCCCCCCTCCTCCTTCCCTAAACCCAACCAACAGTGTTTCCAAAGAACCGATTGACCAGAGCCCACCCACTTCCCTAAACCCAACCTACAGTTTTAAAAAAAAATCCAGAAAAAGAAAAGCCCTTGCGGTTATTTTTACCACGTTTTCCGATTTTACCACATTTTCACCCTGTTATTTACTGGTTTATTTAATTTTTTGGCTTCAGTTTTGGTCTTACCCGTTTTTTGGAACTGTTCTTCACTGGACTTGAACCCCCTCGTCGTGGTCAACTTCTCTCTGCGTCTCAAGTCTGCTGACGTACGCGGCAAGCCACTGGACAAACTGGTAACAGCGGAAAAACCATCCACACAGAGGTAAGCGGTCAGCTAGTAAGCGCAAAAAGGAACGGCATCATACTGCCCCGTAGCGTTCGTTTTAAAGATGAAATGCAGCCATACGTACTCCTGGCTACATAATTCGTGATTTCCAGAAATTTATATAGGGCTACGTTTTCAGTATGACCCTACAGTATGTTCAATAAATTAAATGAGTGGAAAAAGTTTAATGTTAATATTCATTTACTTGTAATAATGAAATATTTTAAAATCTTTGCAAACCTAGTAATATTAAGTCAATTGTAATAACGGATATGTAGTAATTGATGTGCAGTTCCCAGCATGAGGACTGAATTAAGAGGAGAATATTTTGAAAATAAAAGCAATCTTAGGTGTTTAAATTTGAGAGAAAGACTTGTTAGAGTTTAATCATCATTCACTCAAAACAAAGATTTACTGTTTGTTCAAACTACTTACTTTAAATGAGCTGAAACAACACAATTCTTGATTTGTTTGGGGGGACAACTTAATTGTTTTATGTTATGTCAGTGTGGATGGGGAAAATGGAGACATCTGAAAACGGAGGCGTGGCTGCAGACATTCATCTATCTGATTGGGGCTTTTCCTCAGTATGAAGTGCACAAAGTTCAGTCTTGCATCCTTTCCTTGTAAGTTCAGACTTCGCAAGTTTGATATGCAAAACGAACTCCCGAGGACACATCGGATAAATCTTCAAAGGGAACAGTGTACTTTATAACATCATTCACATCACCCTCACTACGTTGCTTCATCTTTACAATAAAATAAAAACATGATATAAGGAAATACCTAATTTCATTTTAATATTAACAACTTAACAGACACCAAAAAATGTTGCGGCGTCATGTAGCTACATATTTATATGACCATCATCTTCACTGTATGCATATTTATAACAAAACGGAGCCTATAACATAACTGCCTCCTTTTATTTTCATTGAAAAATATGAAACATACTCAGTCTCTTTTGCTGAACAGTTTTAATAATCAATAATGGCCATTATAAAAGTATAATGTAGCCTACAATAACTTTACACAATATAGGAAATAAAGGCAAGCAATCAGTCAAATGTGCAGAATCAGTGTACGTGGTTTACATAAATTAATATATGAACTTATCTTTGCGCTCAGCCAAAACACGTTACCTGAGAACAAGTAATAGATTCAAAAGACCAAAGAGTGGTTATATAGAGACAAGATTAATTAAATATCACGTTTAACAACTATAGTGAAATGAGATCCAGCGGTAGATCCTTGATAAACTGTCTGACGTGCGCGGTTCTCACCTGGGGAGGTGTGCTCAAAGAATTTATTTGTGTGAATGCGAGAGTGTATAGGTGTTTTCGATTAGTGAGTGGCAGCTGGAAGGGCATCCGCTGTGTAAAACATATGCTGGAATAGTTGGCGTTTCATTCCGCTGTGGTGACTCCTAATAAATAAGGGACTAAGGCGAAGGAAAATGAATGAATGAGTTTGATATAAGCAAAAAGAACTTGATGATCATTTAACTTTTACTTCATTTATTGCGGAGTGTTAGGTTAAACATTAAGTCAGTTTCACATTATATTGACAAGTTAATTGTACTTGATATAATGTAGTAGAATTTACCTGAATTTTGCTTGTGCAAATTGTCCCGAAGATTTTATTAAAAGTCTTTTTTTTCAGTGAATGCAGTCATGCTGCTTGCAAATTTGCAATCGTCCATTATTGCCATTGATTCTATTCAGTTTTCTCTGTTATGGTCACCATGAAGAGGTTTTTCCCGATAAAATGTACACTCTCAAAACGCTACTATGGTTATTATCTATGGATGAACACGCAGATGAATGCAGTATGTCGGAGGGCGTCAGATAGGATGCTCATAAGAGTTATATAGTGTATAGGAGAGACTTCAAGAGTCATTCAGCAGCTGTGTTGATAGCAGTCACACAATCTGCATCTAATCCATAAGCGTAAATCTGATAGGACCGGGAACAGGATTGAGCTCTGGGTACAAAAGGCAATATCACCGTCCACCAGCCATGCATTCAGCGGCACAAACCCTTGAAATGGGAAGACGCTCCATACCTGCGGACGCCGAGATGGGGTGCAGAGTAGATAATGCAGGTCCAAATGTGTAATTTGAGGATGGAGACATGGATCAGTACACTCCAGGAAATTTCTGCTTGGAGGAAAAAATAAGGTGTTATACTCTGGTTGTATCTTAGCGGGACATTCCAGGACACTTGTATAAGGAAGTGTCACTTTTTTTATAAAACATCACACAACCATTATTTTTTTTTTGTATTGTATTGTGTTGGGGTGGCTCAGTGGTTAGCACTGTTGCCTCACAGCAAGAAGGTCACTGGTTCGAGTCCCGGCTGTGTCAGTTGGCATTTCTGTGTGGAGTTTGCATGTTCTCCCTGTGTTCGCGTGGGTTTCCTCCGGCTGCTCTGGTTTCTCCCACAGTCCAAAGACATGCACTACAGGTGAATTGAATAAACTAAATTGGCTGTAGTGTATGTGTTCGAATGAGAGTGTATGGATGTTTCCCAGTACTGGGTTGCAGCTGGAAGGGCATCCACTGTGTAAAACATATGCCGGATAAGTTGGCGGTTCATTCCGCTGTCGTGACCCCTGATGAATAAAGCGACTAAGCCGAAGGAAAATGAATGAATGAATGTATTGTATTGTATTTTACTGACAGTCTAACATCCCACTAGAATTGAACTGGTCTCTTTAAGCTGTTACCAAAAAAAAAAATTATTATTTATTTTTAAATAATAAACAAATGATAATTAGCTAATTTTCTTGTCATTTGTATATTATGTACACATGCTTGCAGAAGATATGTGACACTTTTTTCCATCCCAAAATATCAAATAAAATAAAATAAAATAAAATAATAAAATAAAATAAAATGAGATCAAATAAAACAAAATTGGATAAAATAAAAATAACTAACTTAATAAATAAACTGTCAAGCTCAAAAAATACAGCACAGTACAAAATGCTGGGTTCCACACAATTCCTTCATGCTGTCCCAACACAAATCAATTAAGTCAACTTAATCCTTTTTACAAATTTAAGTGGATTCAACATGAAACAATTAAGTTTCTAAAAAAAAAAACTTAAGAATGTGTTATTTCAACTCAACTAGTTTAAACAAGCAGCAAAAGTCATTTTTTGAGTGAAAAACACAATGTGTTTTTTTTTTTTTCCTGGTTGTCTGCTATGGCGATCTGGAGAATAACAATCTGAAGAATAGCAGTGATGGCGATCCCAGTGATGGGATAAATAAACGGCCTTACTTTTTTCAGTAACGAGAAATCAATTGAATTACTGTTTCCCCATTACAACGCTGTTACCGTTACTGACAATAAACTACTATAATTGAGAACACTGAAGCGGTTTTCATGCGAGCAGCGTGTCTCTCAGCCATAGGACCTCTCTTTCTATGGGGTGTGTGTGTGCGTGCGTGCGTGCGTGCGTGCGTGTGTGTGTGTTCGGGGCTGGTGCGGAACACATAACCAACCAGTGATGATGATTGGTGTACGTGAATGTGGTGTAACTGAGAATATGCTGATTAGCTTAGATAGAGTACATTTCCATCATTTGCCAATCAGAGGCAGAGTAGGGCAGGTGTTCACACAAGCGCACGCACAGTCAGTGGCATACACCAACGGCCAGGAGTGAGAATGATGGCAAATCCAACAAGTTCAAAGGTAGCGTTTGCAAACTGGAAATATAAGCACTACTTTTCCCTCATTGAGGTGAAAGGCAAGAATGTTTATGTATCGTGCAACTTATGCTCAGGAAAAAAGAGTCTCTCTGCATTGGTGACAAGTAATTCTAATCTAATGAAGCACCTCACGGCGTCACATGCCGCCACAAAATGAGTGGCTACGCAGGTGATAACGTGAGCTCTGCTACCAAAGGAGGAGACGAAGCCACGACGTCAAAGCAAATAAAACTGATTTTTCTCCACCGCAAACACTTATTACTCAGACAGAATTAAACCAAATAATATCTAGATGTATAGTTGAGGACATGCTGCCGTTGTCTCTCACATTGTCCCACAACAGCATTAAAATAGTGTAGATTAGTGCACAGTGTTTTATATTTATTGTCTTTTGACAAATTAGACTTTTGTTAAAGTAATGCAATAGTTACTTTCCCTGGTAATTAGTTACTTTTATAATTATGTAACTCAGTTACTATTTGTAAGAAGCAACTAGTAAATACTTTTTTTAAAGGAACGTGCCCAACACTGGAGAATAGAGATTAACAGACAGACTCTCTAAAATATAAAAAGATAAACAGTCCAATTGATTATTAATTATTTAATACATTCATTGATGTATGTGCTTATTGTTAATTTAACATTTTAAATTAGTAATGACAGACTAAATTGATCAAAAGAAATAAAAAAAAAATTACTACAGATTTCTATTTTTAATAAATAAAATAAAATAAAATTAGATAAAATAAAATTAGATAAAATAAATTGATCAAAAGAAAAAATAAATTACGACAGATTTCTATTTTTAATAAATGAAATAGAATAAAATAATATTAAATTAAATGAGTTAAAATAAAATGAGATAAAATAGAAAGTATCCTGAATATGTTTTTTTTTCTCTCATAGTCATACAATACAATTCTTAAGGACTTCTGTGTATATGTTTTCCATGTATTATCTGCATCCTTCATTCGCAAACTCGATGATACTGGAAGACATTTGGTACTCATTGGGCTCATGATGGCTGAAGCAGATTCCGCGTACATTTCTCAGGCCCATTTTAGTTTTACTGCAGACCGTTAGCTATTTAATATGCAAATAATCCATCTTAAGTGTCTCCACCGAGAGAACATCAGCTCGCAGACGAACGTGTTTGCAATTAACAACTTTCTCTGACTGAACGCTGTAATAGTTAATTAGTGTTTGGGTACGGAAACACATCCCAACGGCAGCTGGACTGTCCCATAATTCAGTTGATAATCAGCCCAATGCGTTTCCCCTCTTCACGCCTGACCCATTCGCCCCGACTGAACAGTCTTCGACACTTACGACTCCATAATGTCAAAATATACATCACTGACATGCGTAATCTGACAATGCGTCCTCGTTAAAAGGCCAATATTTACCCCGTTGACACTGTCAAAGTCATCTGTCATTGTTGGCTGATCTATTGACATGCGGTCTATACGAGCTCACACTACGCTGCCCTTTGCATAAGAATGGTGGGCGATAACCATCATATTTCTCATAATTAAGTCTGAAATTGTCGTCGCACCAGAGTTGGCGAAATAAATCCGCCATTAGTGACTATTAAAGAGCCTGGCTGAAGATATTCATAATAAAGGGACACTCAGTGTGCCGAAGGGCGGTTAGGAGTGAGGAATTAGGTAAGGCCACTAAATCAAATGATAAGGTCATTGGAGACTTAAACAGAGAAACACGATTACAATTATGAATGGAGCTTTTTATTTTCCTTCTGGCACCCCGTGGTTACTTTAAACCCAATGATATTGCTTTACAAGCTGCTGCTGTGTTTGGCTAACTAACTATATGGGTATACACTTTTCAGCCACTCTATTAGGTGCACTAGTTGAACTGCTCATTAAAGGTGCAGTACACTGAAATAAAATGAGTCCGAACTACTTATTTAAAATGAGTTGAAACCACACAAATGTTTTTTTTTTTTTTGGGACAACATAATTGTTTTATCTCCAATCTACTTAAAATTGTTAATAAATAAATAAATAAATAAAGGGTGGCACAGTGGCTCGGTGGTTAACACTGTCACCTCATAGCAAAAAGTCACTGGTTTGAGTCCCGGCTGGGCCAGTTGGCATTACTTTGTGGAGTTTGCATGTTCTCCCCATGTTGGCGTGGGTTTCGTCCGGGTGGTTCGATTTCCCCCACAATCCAAAGACATGCGGTACAGGTAAATTGAATAAGCTAAATTGGACTTAGTGTATGAGTTTGTGTGTGTGTGTGTGTGTGTGTGTGTGTTTGTGTGTGCGTGTGCGTGTGTGTGTGAATGAGTGTATGGATGTTTCCTAGTATTGGGTTGCGGCTGGAAGGGCATCCGCTGCATAAAACATATGCTGGAATAGTTGGCGGTTCATTCTGCTGTGGTGACCTCTGAAATAGAGACCGAAGGAAAATGAATGAATGAATGAATAAATAAATAAATGACACACACTGCAGCACGGTGGTGCAGTGGGTGGCACACTCGTCTCACAGCAAGAAGGTCGCTGGTTCGAGCCCCGACTGGATCAGTTGGCATTTCTGTGTGGAGTTTGCATGTTCTCCCCGTGTTTGCGTGGGTTTCCTCCAGGTGCTCCGGTTTTCCCCACACTCCAAACACATGCGCTATAGGTGAATTGAATAAGCTAAATTGGCCGTAGTGTATGTGAGTGTGTGAATGAGTGTGTACAATGTTTTCCAGTGATGGGTTGCAGCTGGAAGGGCATCCGCTGCGTAAAACATATGCTGGATAAGTTGGCGGTTTATTCTGCTGTGGCAATCTCTGATTAATAAAGGGACTAAGCCGAAAAGAAAGTGAATGAATGACACACACTGAATTATATACATAACACAAAATCTCACAAACAATTTTTTTTTCTTTTAAAACATTTATTTACATAATGTTTGTTATTATTATTATTATTATTACTATCATTATTATTATTATTAATACTATTATTATTATTATTATTATTATCATTATTATTATTACTATCATTATTATTATTATTATTATTATTATTATCATTATTATTATTATTGTTATTATTACTATTATTATTACTATTATTATTATTACTATTATTATAATAATAATTATTATTATTATTATTACTATTATTATTATTATAACTATTATTATTATTATTATTATTATTATTACTATTATTATTATAATTATTATTATTACTATTATTATTATTATTATTACTATTATTATTATTACTATTATTATTATTATTATTATTATTATTATTATAACTATTATTATTATTATTATTATTATTATTATTATTACTATTATTATTATTATGTAGCAATAACTAGAAAACAAAACAAATGGCTAATTCATTTGTAATATCAAACAGGAAAAAAAAAATCTGTCTCTTTGTGTCTGTCCGTTTATTATTATTATTATTATTAACCTAAAACCATATTCATTTAATTATAACAATTCCATAGACATTAGAATGCAACTCTATCAACCCTTACTTGTTTAAGAAATTGTAATTTTCCCCCCATACTTCCATATGTCTTTCTTTTTTTTGTCAAATAAGTTTTTATTGAAGACACAGATTCAGAAAGAAAAGGATTCTCTGTTTTACACATTTTGTCCACATATAACATAGGCAAAGCAAAGATAAAAAAAAAGGAAAAACAATATGACAATCATAATAATAAATAAAAACCCACCCACATAACTTCCATATGTCTTTCCATAACTGTTTATTTGTGTGCTTTTGATGTCAGTTTTAGCGTCACTCTGCAGTCAGATTCTTCTTCATGGCTCAAAGCGTTGCTGTTATAGTTTAAAATAATCACATGCTGTTTTTTTTTAAGTCTAATCTTCTTCTCAGGCTATTTCTGTGTGTCAGTCTTGAATACTCCATTTTAAAACACAGTTTCATTGTTGATCTTCCTCTAGCCAGTGTTCTTGTGTCATCCACACATATTTCCTCAGATGAAACACCGAAGTCCATTAACATTGTCAGTATTCACAGCACACGTGAACTCCAGTAAATTTAAGAGCCGAAAAAAAGTGTGGACGTTTTGATGCCACTGCAATTTGCCCACATTGCCTTGTGGACCAGCAGCGCATTTCTTCAAAGACATACTTGAGATCTGATTTTGCAGATGAAAGACTCTTTAAGTTGTTAAAATCCAAACGGTCTGACCTGGATTTTTAAGCAGGGACTTGAAGGATAAAAACGATTCAGATGATACGACACAGAACCATGAATAACCCAACCATTAACTTGAAAGAAGATATTGTAATGGATATAAATTGCCTGTGTAATGTAAAAAAAAAGTATATACTCTGATAAATAATGCCAATACACTGTGATATGGAAAATATGGAGGTTAATTTTGCCATATGGGGGAAAAACTAATAAAACAAAAACAAGTCAATGGAGTGTGGAATGATTTTGAGAATATAGTAACTAAAAACTTAACACATGAAATACAAAAATAATACCTTTTAGACTTTTGTTTAAGGTTAACAATGCAAATCTAATTAGAAACACTTGTTTGGTAAGCAAAGTAATATAATATATACTAAAAGACAGAAAATATTACTTTACAAACTGTATTGTACATACTGCAAACTATATAAACAGTATATATATAAAATATATATAAACTATGTTACCCAGTGACATCACTGAAATTAATATAAAAATGATTCATATATGTTTACATACATTTACATAAATAATAGATTGAATGATGCGCTCAAAAATCTACAGATTGCTGCACGTGCAGATTCGGTGTGGAGCTACTTATAACTCAAAATTATGAAAAACTACATTGTTTAGCTATTATAGTTACTTCATGCCATTACACTAATAATACAAGTTGTTATAAAACTATATTTAAATGGATTCATGTTATTTTATTGTTCATTCTGTGGTTGTGTACATATTTTACACCTTTAGGTGGCGACAAATGATATGCGTCAGTCAATGAATCATCAATTTGACTGAATTGTTCGTCAAAGCATTGATCAGAATCAAAGCATGAAAGACCATCTTTTATGCGGCGAATAATTGAAATATTTACCCATACGATTAGTTTGTTGACAGACACTGCCTGAAAAGTTTACTGTACCATTAATATTCTGTCAGAAATATGTTGTAAAATTAGAAGCATAACGAATCTGAGTCACTGAATCATTCGCTGAGCCGAGTCGTTCAAATGCTTGATTCATTCATTCGTGAACCAAACGGCGACTTTGTTTTGTTTGTCCGTCTTTTTTTAACTATTGTTGATTTTTCTGGAACTATTTTCACCGATGAAGGAGCAACGCAGCGTGAAAACGTGAATGTAAGTTGAAAACTCTTGTTGAAGTGTTTTAATGAAACCACGTGCGATTCAGTTTGGTTTCAGAATTACACATTTCACCTTATAGTTCTGACAGCATTATAAGTTATTACACGAGGTATTTGACCCCCGTGAAGTTGGCCCCCCACCCAAGACAAAACGTCAGCAAAATAGTCTCATTCGTTTGTGCTGTTTTGGTTTTTGAGATATTAAAATAGTTTTTTTTTTAGGTCATTCAGCGGTCACGAAGCCCCCCCACATGCTTCAAACTCACCCCAAATAGTCTCGTTCGTTTGTGCCGGTGAAAGATCCGTTTGTGCTGTTTAAGCTATTAAAATATTACACATTGAATTATGGGCGATGACGTCATCAGTCCCCCGACATGCTCCAAATTTAACCAAAATAGTCTCGTTCGTTTGTGCTGGTTTGTGCCATTAAAGGTTCCGTTTTTGTTGTTTTGGTTTTTAAGATATTAAAATAATATTTGTAAGGTCATTCAGCGGTCACGCAGCCCCCTCACGTGCTTCAAACGAATATTTTTGCAGCACAAACGAATGAGACTGTTTTGCTGACGTTTTGTCTTGGGCGGAGGTGTGGATAAGAGATAATGTTCAGTTTATTGCAAATACCAATTGTTTTGCTTCACAAGATGTCCATTTATCATAACAAAGTCACGAATATTCTGTGTGTATGGATGTATACATACGTACGTACATAAATATCAAGTAGATAGAAACTTCAGACTTGCATTTTCTGAATCATTCATTCATTCATTCATTCATCCATTTTCCTTTGGCCTAGTAGAGGGGTGGGCAAACTCGGTCCTGGAGGGCCGGTGTCCTGCACAGTTTAGCTCCAACGCTAATCAAACACACCTGAACATGCTAATCAGTGTCTTCAAGATCACTAGAAATCTATAAGCAGGTGTGCTTGATTAGAGTTGGAGCTAAACTGTGCAGGACACCGGCCCTCCAGGACCGAGTTTGCCCACCTCTGGCCTAGTCTCTTATTTACCAGGACAGCGAAAAAAAGTGTTTATGTTCTACCAAAGCAAAAGTTACATATTGAATGGTCTTTGGCAAATTAATAGCAAATTAATGTTTTTGGGTGAACAATCCATTTGCTTTGTTAACGTAAGAACAAAATAAACACATTCTGAAATTAATAAAAAAAAGATGAGGGCTTTTGAAGTATTGTTTATTGTTAGTATAACTCATGTTAACCAATGCTAACAAGTGAAACCTTATAAGCAGGGACCTGAAGGATAAAAATGATTCAGATGATATGACACAGAACCAAGAATAACCCAGCCGTTAACTTGAAAGAAGCTATGTTAATGTAATGGATATACATTACTTGTAGAATGAAAACAATATATATATTCTGTTAAATAATGCAAATATGGAAAATGTGGAAGTTTTTAATGTATGAAAAAAATAAACAAATTCAGAAATTAATTAAAATCGATTCCTAATCAGTGCTTTTGAAGTATTATGTATTGCTAGTATAACTCATGTTAACCAATGCTAACAAGTGGAACCTTATAAGCAGCAGGGTTCATACGGTCATGGAAAACCTGGAAAAGTCATGGAATTTTGACATGGCATTTTCCAGGCCTGGAAAAGTTTTGGAAAAACAGAAAAACCCACAAAGTTTTAGAAATTAGTTGAACAAATATCTGTATACTTGAATTAGGGCTGCGCGATATTGGAAAAATCTGACATTACGATATTTTGTACTTCTGTGATAAATATTGCGATGTGAATACAATTTCACCAGATGATTTAACAGGTTTATTTGGATTGATTGGGGGGATTTTGTAGGGGAGTGACTCTCGAATAATATATAACAAATAAATTACAAGCATAGATCAATAAAATATAGTAAAGATAAAAGTGAATTATAGTTTTCAGGTATTCACTATTCAGGTACAGATATCGAATAATCAACACAGCGTAGTCTTCATTGTATATTATTTAATCTTTACTAAAGTTACAAAAAAATTCTTGTGGCCGGATGTTTTAAAATTTGAAATATTGAAATGTTCACACAGTCACAGGCCTTAAAGGGACAGTTTACTCAAAGATTAAAATGTACTCACTATTTACTCACACTTCACTTGTTTCAATACGATACGAGTTATTAAATTATATTCTTTTTGTGTTCATTAAAAAAGAAAAGAAAACTCATAAATGTTTGAAACAAGTGAAGGGTGTAATGAAAATGGCAAGTAATTGTTGGGTGAAATATCTCTTTAAAAATGCATGAACAAAATTCTGAAATGTATTAAAATCGATCCCTAATCAGTGCTTTTGAAGTATTGTTTATTATAATTCATGTTAACCAATGTTAACAAGTGAAAACCGTATAAAGTGTTGCCTGCAGATAAAAACGTACATCTTTGGATAGCTGAATTATACCCAAACATGGCTTCTGCCTCTGCAAATATAAAATACATTTCTCTGTGTATCTTTGTCCATGCACTTGGGTCAGATTTATTCCTGAGGCAGAATTCGGTCCCTCGTTCCCGCATGTTGGAGTCAGCATGATTTGTCACTAAGTATTCCCATCTGGCCTCTACATCTACGATGGCCTGATCCGACACTCATTGCGTAATGACTCAAACTGCCCTTGTCCTGCCATTGTGATGTAAGTGGGATTACTAAGACAGCTCGAAGTTTGAGTTTCAAGACCATCTTGTCCTCAACATCAGAAACCATTGTGTGGATCGATACCTCAAAGATGAAATACAAGGTCTGCGATTCTTAATATCATATTTCACAAAAGTGATTTTTGTCAAAGGCCGAAGTTGACTCCTGGTGTGTTATGAGATTCAGTCAAGGAATACTATAATAAATGCAATATTTTTTGGTAACATTTTACAATATGGGTGCACTAATATGGATGAATTAATGCTTAATGAGTTAATATATAATGCATGAACATTATATATTAATGTTTAGATTTATTAATGATTACGCCATGAGCAGCAAATGAACATTCTACTACATGATTCATACATTAAGAAATCTATAGATTGGTATTAGTTAAATGAGTCGTTATGCTTTAATTGACATCATTAGTTATTAAAATGTGTTATTAAGGAATACATTGCGACACAATTAACTAATTAACTAGCCTGTTCAAGCTAATATATTATATTATATTATATATAAATTACTACAGATAGTTCAGCTTTTCATAGAGGTAATAAAAGTCTTTCTAATGTAATGTCTTGCATATTTTTTTTCTGGTTTCTAGGCTAAGAAAACTAAAATAAATAAGTAAATACTACTACCATTAGTACTACTACACTGTCAAAAAGTGATTGACAATGAGTTCACTGCACTCAAATGGCCTCCACAGTCACCAGATCTCAATCCAATAGAGCACCTTTGGGATGTGGTGGAACAGGAGATTCGCATCATGGATGTGCAGCCGACAAATCTACAGCAACTGCGTGATGCTATCATGTCAATATGGACCAAAATCTCTGAGGAATATTTCCAGAACCTTGTTGAATCTATGCCGCGAATGATTAAGGCAGTTCTGAAGGCAAATAGGGGTCCAACCCGGTACTAGTAAGGTGTACCTAATAAATATATATATATATTTATATATATATATATATGACAAAAAGCAAAGACAACAAATGCTTTTATGTTCCTTTAAATTAATTTAATAACTTAATTGGGTTTTAACACATTATTTATCGCTATACAAAGTTTAACGTACAATTTGTAGTCAGTTTGACTGATTACTGTAAGTTGAGATGACTAAACAAGTTTGTTTGATTCAACAAAAAATAAAAAGGCAGGAAGATATTTTTTACAGTAATAAGTGATTAAAGTAGTAAATTTTTGTTTTAAAAAGTGAGAAAATGAAAAGAAACTACTTGAATTTCTTTTTACAGTAATACTAATACTATTACTGTGCATTCACACCGAATGCGGCGAGAGCGTCAAAGTTTGCTCTGGCCACCCTGGCGTCAACGCTGTCTGCCTTAAGCTTCGCCAGCGAGAGCGTCAAAATTCGATACATTGATTTCGTATTTAAAGGAGCCTTTGCAGCTTATTAGCAAATCAGTTACATTCCTGCATAAAAAACATGCTTTCTAGCGTGAAAATGTTGCGTGCTTTTTATCAAATTCATTTAACAATGGAAGACCAAGTTGTTGTGTGTGGTGTGGCTTTGCTCCACTAATCCAATATGTCCATATGTCTGAAATATTCTGAAGCAGCAATACTGTTTTGTATTGTTGCATGAGATTCCTGCTTTTTAAAGAAAAAAAAAATAACATTAATGCACATCAGTAACTCGGCAGTAACTTTTTTTTAATGTATGTCCCTGTAAGAAAACATCGTAGATAACTGGAAATCCGGCGACCGCAATAATCAAACCCTTGGGAACAACTGTGGTCGAAACCAAAGTTCACAGGACTGTGTTCTCTCTGGACTCCTCTAAAGCGGTAGACTTCTACATTCTGATTGCTTGCTGTTGAACCGCGTCATAGCTCATTACCATAAAGTTGACTTGATTTCAACTCTCCACGACGCCCACACCGGCGAAGCCGTGCTGCTCCTCAATCGCCTATCGCTGCTGGCTCCCATTGAAAATGAATGACTTCCGGCTACTTTGACGCTCTCGCTGCTTTCGGAGTGAACGCACAGTTATGACTATAATACAATTGAAATAAAACAAAATTTTAGTCAAACTGGACAATTAGTTTTGAAAAAATGTCACTTGGAATCGGCCATGAAAAATCAGCTTTGGTGCACTCGAAAAAAATTATGTTTGCTGGTTGTTCAAAGCACTTACTTAAATGAGCTGAAACAACACAATTCTTGAGATTTTTTTTGGGGACAGCTTATTAGTTTTATCTTCAATCCACTTAAATATATTAAGTTAACTTAATAGATTTGTGTTGGGACAACTTGAATGAATTGTGTGGAACCCTGCGTTATTTACAGTGTACTGTCAAAAATGCTGGGTTCCACACAAATAATTTATGTTGTCCCAACACAAATCGATTAAGTTAACTAAATTTTGTTTACAAATGTAAGTGGATTGAACATAAGATTATTAAGCTTCTTTTATTAAGTAAAAAAAAATCAAGAATTGTGTTGGTTTAGCTCATTCTAAATAAGTAATTTGAACAAACAGCAAAAAAATATTGTTTGAGTGTGTCTGCAATAAACCTTGCAAGGTCAGTCCAGTTGCAGCCTCCCAAAAGCTTGGTCAGATTCTTGCACATGAGAGAAAGGGAGAAAGAGAGAGAGAGAGAAATGCTCGACTCTTTCTGAAGCAGTCAGTGTTAATTAATGCAGACACACCAGACAGATCCTGCCTGTCACAATCCTACTGCCGCAGGACATACAAGACAGCGTTTTGTGGGGAAGGACACACAACTTTAGACGGGGAAGAAGAAACGGGTGGACACAACAAGCCAAAGTTTCTTGGGAGCTATTTTGCTTTATCCTTATTTGACCCGCGCTATCATTGTGAAGGGAAGGGCTTAATTATGCACTGAACAAAATGAAACCACTGCATCTTGTACTAAAAGTAGAATTTTTTATATCGCTCTAATCAAAAGTCATTGTTTAAAGCTGTTTCAGAGATTAGTGGTATTTTAGCTTGACAGCAGAGTTTTGATATGCAGAACAATAAGCTGGCTTTTCTGACTGCAGGAATTAATATGTTTTTATTCTTTCTTTTGGTGTGTGTGTGTGCGTGTGTGTGTGTTTTGGTGCAGATCTGTGCTATTCTAGTTAATTAAATCTAAAGTATTTTTGTTAGATGAAACTGTAAAAAGAAAAAAGTTTAAATGTGTTTTATTTAATATACAGTAAAATAAACTAGATAGATAGATAGATAGTAGATAGAACATTTAATTTTTTTGTAAGTTTAAAGTAAAAATATGACTTTATTATTTTGCTATATTTTACTTATGCTAACTGCTATATTTATGCACACACACACACACACGCACGCATGCACACACAATTTTTACAGTATTTCCTATAATATATAATTTTTTTCTTCTGGCAAATTTGTATATTTTAATTTAATAGTATTTATTTTTCAAAAACAATTTTAAGGTCAGTATTATTAGCCCTGTTAATAATTATAATAATAATAATCTATTATTATTATTATTATTATTATTATTTACTAAAGAACAAATAATTTTTGCCCAATAAACTAATTTCTTAACCTAATTTGCCTAGTTAACCTATTTAATATAAAAATATTATATAATTTAATTCATATAATTAATTCATTAAATGTCATCATGGCAAAGACAACATAAATAAGAAATATATATATATGTATTTATTTCAATATTTATATATACAATCAGTGGTCGCCACAGCGGACTGAACCACCAACTTATCCAGCATTTGTTTTACACAGCGGATGCTCTTCCAGCTGCAACCCAGTACTGGAAAACATTCATACACACTCATTCACAAACACTCATACACCTCGGCCAATTTAGTTTATTCAATTCTCCTATGCATGTCTTTGGTCTGTGGGGGGAAACCAGAGCACCTGGAGGAAACCCACGCCAACACGGGGAGAACATGCAAACTCCACACAGAAGTGCCAACTGACCCAGCCGGGACTCGAACCAGCGAGCTTCTTTCTGTGGGGCGACAGTGTTAACCATTGAGCCACCATGTCGCCTATATAAATTTCAATATAGTAAATACAAGTAATAGAAATATCAGATTATAATACATTTATAATAAATAATCCTTTTCATTTGTATGAATATATATATATATATTTTTTTGGGGGGGGGGAAAGGAATGTGTTTGATTAATAATTAATCATGGTTTAGCGTTTGAACCAAACCATATATAACTTTTTATATTACATTTAGCTCCAAACAAATAAGAGTTTTTCCAGTGTGGAGGTGATCTGAGGTGAAATCTCTTGCACTGGCATCCCTAAAACATGCAGCAGTTTGAATAAATGTGTATAAGATCAACCAGAAAGGCCTTCAGTGTTAAACTTATGGGTGTATATAATCTCCTACATCTTCTAAATAGTGACAACTTGAATAAAAAAGGGTCGTTGTACCTTAACCAGCACTTCGGCAGCTGAAATTATGTTAATTGTAGTTGTAGAGCTTTCTTCAATAATGCACAAGGAAACTGTCAATCCACCACAAACAAATCAATCACTCCAACGAGGAAATGACGGAGGCCGTGTTTCCATAAATTGATGTAGCAAAACGAATAATGGCTATGGTGGGAAAGAAAGAAAAAACAGGGAAATGAAAAGACTCTTGTTGTAAATTGTTTTGCGAATTACATTTCAATCAGAATCATTATTCTTCAAGTTGTAATGAATAAAAGATAAAAAGCCTGCACCGCTAAGGAAGACTGATAACACATAACAGATTACAGAGAATGCCGTGTTTATTCCCTTTGAAATAAATAAATGAGGTGAGAGTTTTAACCAAAACTGTTCTTTTTAGTTAAATGATGAGATTCTTTTACATTTTAATATCAGATGTTCTTTCTCCATCAACAAAGATGCTGTTTTAGATTTAAGGACACAATGAGGGTAATATATTTAATGCATATTAAACCATGACAGTGAAAATATACAGTAATGTACAATACTTTCAGATTTTGAAGCATAGAATATGTCACTTGCATGATTAACTCGAAATAAAAAGTGATTAGGGTGGTGCGGTGGTGCAGTGGGTAGTTCTGTCGCCTCACAGCAAGAAGGTCGCTGGTTCGAACCTCGGCTAGGTCAGTTGGCATTTCTGTGTGGAGTTATAGATGAATTGGGTAAGCTAAAATGTCCGTAGTGTATGTGTGTGAATGGAAGTGTATGGATGTTTCCCAGTGATGGTTGCAGCTGGAAGGGCATCCGCTGCGTAAAACATATGCTGGATAAGTTGGCGGTTCATTCCGTTTTGGCGACCACAGATTAATAAAGGGACTAATCCGAAAAGAAAATGAATGAGGATACTTTATGAATAAAGTATATTAAATCTTTTATTAATTTGTACATCAATAATTTGTATGTTTCTTAAAAATTTCAGTCAACTAATAATTCATGTGTGTTGCTGCTGTCAGTACAATCACAAAACAGCCAATTTGAAAACAGTCATGTGGAAAATATTGCATAAGGTATTTGTTTTATGTTTTGTTTTGGTTTAAAATGAAAATGATCAGACAGAACTTGGAAAATACATCTTGTTAGGAACTTCACATAAACACACTGCAATTAAAACGCTTTTTTAATCTTGTTTAACTTTGTAAGTCTCTGGATAAAAGTTTTTGCTGAATGATTAAATGTTGATGTCAAATGTAAATGATGTAGCAGTTGACTTGACGTCTCTTTATTTTAATCTTTCATATTAACGCCATTTAATGCAGTACAATAAGCTGAAAAACAATATATGTATAATTCTATCCCTCATTTTTTTGTGTGCAATTGTGAGGTACTTTTTTAATCTTAACTGTGATTTCTTTGTTGGGTAGAAATCTTGTATCTAGATATTTTATTTATCTATTTATTTATTTATTTACTTCTCTCTCTCTCTCTCTCTCTGTGGGTTTTGCTAATATTTATCCAGTGAAATCTCCCCCTTGGATACTCAACCGGTCAATTAAATCTAATAGCACTTAACTATTGAGTACATATCAAACTATCTGTAGTAAAAGACAGCAATAATATGTGTATGGTGCCACATTACTGCCGGGTTCAGTACAGTTTTCCTCATCTTACTTTTAGTCTAGGAAATACAGCCTCAAATTGTGCTTTCTTTGTACACAAATATGCTAAAATTAAGTTTACAAAGCATCAAGATCAAATTTGGCTCTGCACAGTCTTGTCCCTGCTATTGTTTATGATCATTGTATTTGTGTTTGCAGAGTGGGCGGAGCTAAGAATTGATGGACGGAGTTAAGCAGGCAGTGACGTAGAAGTAAGTGATAATCTTCTTTTGTGGAGGCGGAGTTTAACCA
The DNA here is from genome assembly GCA_903798115.1 of Danio jaintianensis. Classification (NCBI taxonomy): domain Eukaryota; kingdom Metazoa; phylum Chordata; class Actinopteri; order Cypriniformes; family Danionidae; genus Danio; species Danio jaintianensis. Next base: position 7,428,226 of record CAIGQV010016298.1, on the reverse strand, counting down.
CACTATTATGTAATAAAGTGCACGATTCTGGCTAAAATATAGATCACAATTTTCTCACGATTCTGTAGATGTAAAATAAAGGTTAATATGAGTAGGCTATTAATATTGTTATTTCGCAAACATATGATAAAACAGCAATTCTAATATTATGCCTATGTGTGTGGGTCTACTGTTGGTTAAAATGCTACATTTTGTATAGACTTGGAACGGTGGACTTGAACAGACTTTTAATTTGTCCTGGTCAATAATGCACAGCAAAGTGATGACATCAGAATACAACTATTCAAAATTCTGAAGTTGAATTATTACGTTTGAGACATATGCTTGTAATCTGTCATTGACAACATTATTAGACAATTTTTTTCATTGGTAAATGAGACATTTGTCATCATCAGATTCCCTTTTGTATTATATTCAACATTATAAAGGCTAGAGTAGTTATACTGACACTGTTAAACGTTTTTTCTCATGCACAACACTCTGTGTTCGCTAAAAAACATATCAAATGCTTGTTGTAATCATAACTCTAAAATGTGATATGATTTTTAAAATTATGTGCTGACTTTCAGCTTCACTTTCACTGCCTAGTGTGCACATGTCATGATTGCTGTCATTTCCCAGACGATCAATCTGTGCAACAAACTGAGCGTTATTTACAACTTTATTACCTGTTATCACAGCCTATGCAGGTTCTGTTCACTAAAGTAGACATCACACGCGTGCCTGCGTCCTCTCCATAGTAAACAAACTCATGTGTGATTTCACGGCTGTGAATACATCATTATATAAAGACAGAAATTACATTTTTTTGATGGACTATACCTAATAAATATAATAGGCAGACTCTTTCAACACCATTTGGTGGTGTCCACGTTGCTGAGCATCGTATGTAAAACAATGTGAAGACTTGTGAAACAATTGTTGAAAATATATTTGGCTGAATTGTAGAGATGCTGGATTAAGATCGTGTGGGGGGTCGAATCGAGATCGAGGTCTTTTTTCGATTAATCGTGCAGCCCGCTTTGGCAGACTATAGCTTTAATATACGTTTGCTACTGTAGTTTTTAGACTAACAAGAATGTTTTTTGCTCTGAAAATGGTGCAATGTTTTTATAGTACAGAGTCAAAAGATCAAGTAAGTTGTGATTTCTCAGTTCATGACCCCATTAAAAATTGGTTGTAAAAAAACATGACAGTCTGGAGTGCAAGATTACTGTTGCATAATGACTGTCATGAACATTCTCAGCACCAATGGCAGAACTTTTCTTACTCTGACTGTAATGTAGTAATAATGTGGACCTTTCGTAAAGCTGCTTTGGAACAGTAATTATAGCGAAAAGCAATAAACTTAAATTGAATTTATATTAATGGATGTTTAAAAAGAGCCCAGCATTTCCAGTGAATTAATTGAGTGAATTCAGTCTAGTGAGTGTTTTTTTTTTTTTTTTTTCTCAAGTAAATGAGTCATGAATGAATGTGTAGTTATTTTTAACCAGGGAAAACAAGCTAAATATAGTCTGCTCTTTGAATTAGGACTCTCATGACTTAAAGGGCACCAATTTCTCCAGAATGTATCTGTAAAGTTTCAGCTCAAAATACCCATCAGATTATTTATTGTACCTTTTTAAATCTGGGAAATGTGAGCTTTTTTAACATTGTAGCTGTTTTTGTTGCCTGTGCCTTTAATGCTAATGAGCTGGTTCTCCCCGCCCACCGTTCCCACGTATGTGTTACAGCCATATCCTTTATGTAGACAAACAGCTCAGTGACAGACAAGAATGAAGCAGATCTCCCTTACTACAGTAAGAACTTTCACAACGATTATTTGATATATTTGTTGTGGAGTTAATTCAAGCCTTTGAGTCACACACAATGTCGTTATAAAGTTTGCTCGCATGCACGCGCACACACACACACATACACATTAGCTTTGCACTGTCTTTGCACGACAAATGTGACAGGGTACACGTAAATATCCACTGCTGTATGGACATCGTTATGTTAATGTACAAAATAAACCTGCTTCAATCCCGGTTTGTGGACTTAAATCGTCTTCTTTTATAATTGTATTGACACTATGCGGCTGTGGTGATGAATTGCGTAGCAATTTTACTATCTTTATTACAAACATGCACTGTTGTAAAAACGTTTTAAACTTGTAAAACTCATTCTTGATCACATTTGATGATGATTGATGATCCTAGCGAGCTCAACAAATCTTTTAATCCCCTTGGCTTTGCGCACGTCCTGTCTCGTTGATATGATTATACACATTACTATGGAGACATGTTAATACACGGCTGTCAATCAATTCGGTGGGTGGGAAAACCGCACTCCTACGTCAAGTTGCGGTCAGCCTCAAAATAGGAGGGATTTGGATCCTATTTTAAAGTCAGGAAATTTAAAAAAAAGAGACTTATTGTCTTTATATCACCCAAATATGACAGTGGACACACTATACCTACACACAGTTCTGTCCAAACATCATAGGTGCCCTTTAAGAGTTCTCAGAATCACAGTTAAGCTCAATCAGCTTCGGCTTAAATGTAATATATCATATAAAAAAATGTAATCATCATGGTAACACACATAAAACTGAAATAATGCAATAACAAAACATTATTTATCAACATTAGATGTAACATAAAACTCTAATGTGCGTTAATGATGAGGAAAAAATTAAAAGGACAAAAGCAATGTCAACAACAAAAAAGCATGAAAGTGAAATGTCATGCAGGGAATTCTTGGATATCAGTTTACGGTT
>CAIGQV010016298.1:7407962-7420462 GCA_903798115.1 Danio jaintianensis | reverse complement strand
ATGCAGTGGATCAAGTTTCAGGATTAAGTTAATTTTCATGGCAAAGAATGACTATGCAATTCATCTGATCACTCTTCATAACATTCTGTAGTATATGCAAATTGCTATTATAAAAACTTAAGCAGCAACTTTTCCAATTTCAATTATTTATGTAATTCTCAAAACTTTTGGCCACGACTGTACAGTCAGGTGTTACACTTGTGGTTATTATGATCTACAATAAAAAAAAGATAATTCTGTTTTTTTCTTTCAATTAAATTACAATTCTGATCTACAGATGATCGCCAGCTTTGTGGGCCATTATTATTGTCGTGGGAGTTTTATTTATTATTACACAATATATACAATACTCATTAAAAAAGAAGATCTAATGAGATGCTGACATGCACAATGATATCAACTCTTATCAATATCTTGTTTTATAAGAAAAAATACACTGGAAAATGATATGATAAAAAGGCATGGCTACAAATGTTTTTGTTACTTTAATTAATTTAATAAATTAATCCAGTTTCAGCTAACATTTTTAACATTAGAACTACTTAGGCAATTTAATAACTTTGTTGAAATAAAACACAGATATCTATAACATACAGATTTTTCATAAATATGTATACACTCACCGGCCACTTTATTAGGTACACCTGTCCAACTGCTCGTTAACGCAAATTTCTAATCAGCCAATCACATGGCAGCAACTCAATGCATTTAGGCATGTAGACATGGTCAAGACGATCTGCTGCAGTTCAAACTGAACATCAGAATGGGGTAGAAAGGTGATTTAAGTGACTTTGAACGTGGCATGGTTGTTGGTGCCAGATGGGCTGGTCTGAGTATTTCATAAACTGCTGATCTACTGGGATGTTCACGCACAACCATCTCTATGGTTTACAGAAAATGGTCCAAAAAAGAGAAAATATCCAGTGAGCGGCAGTTCTGTGGGCGCAAATGCCTCGTTGATGCCAGAGGTCAGAGGAGAATGGCCAGACTTTTTTTTGAACACACATCATGTTGAACCTTGAGGTGGATGGGCTACAGCAGCAGAAGACCACACCGGGTGCCACTCATGTTAGCTAAGAACAGGAAACTAAGGCTACAATTTGCACAGGCTCACCAAAATTGGACAATAGAAGATTGGAAAAATGTTGACTGGTCTGATGAGTCTCGATTTCAGCTGTGACATGCAGATGGTAGGGTCAGAATTTCACGTCAACACCATGAAAGCATGGATCTATCCTGCCTTGTATCAATGGTTCCGCTGGTGGTGGAAGTGTAATGGTGTGGGGGATATTTTCTTGGCACACTTTGGGCCCATTAGTACCAAATGAGCATCGTGTCAACGCCACAGCCTACCTGAGTATTGTTGCTGACCATGTCCATCCCTTTATGACCACAGTGTACCCATCCTCTGATGGCTACTTCCAGCAGGATAACGCGCCATGTCATAAAGCGTGAATTATCTCAGACTGGTTTCTTAAACATGACAATGAGTTCTTTGTACCCAAATGGCCTCCACAGTCACCAGATCTCAATCCAATAGAGTACCTTTGGGATGTGGTGGAACGGGAGATTCGCATCATGGATGTGCAGCCGACAAATCTGCAGCAACTGTGTGATGCTATCATGTCAATATAGACCAAAATCTCTGAGGAATATTTCTAGTACCTTGTTGAATCTATGCCGCAAAGGATTAATGCAGTTTTGAAGGCACAAGGGGCTCCAACTGTAGCCTAATGTAGCCTATCTATATATTTATAAGTTGTATTACAAAAATATTGTATTTTTGCAGTGATGACTCAATTAAATATCATGACAGACATTCAAAGCTTAATTTGAGTATCGCAATAGAAGCTTTGAATGTGAATATGATGTGACAATATGACATCTTATATGAGAATGGTTAGAATGACAGCTATGGTAATTCTAGTAGTTATAGAATTCTGGTAGTTCCACTGTTAAGTTATGCAAACAGTAAACTTAAAACTTAAACTTAATATTTTAACCAGTTTGATTGCTATAAGTTGAGATGACTAGAAAAGATAATTAGATTGAACAGAAAAATGTTTGGTTTTTAGAGCGTAACTCGGTTCTTAACTGATTTCACTTTTACCCCTCCACCGCTTGTTTTGATTGCAAATGTGTGCATCACAAAAGAGGTTCGATTGTGCTTGGATGTCATCTGGAGATGTGAAAGCACGCTCTCGTACGCAAACCCGTCATAAAGGGCAATTTCCACCAGAAAGGACAGGGATAAAAAGGAGCAGGGGTCAGACGTATTGCAGTGTGTGGCGGCCAGAGAGCACTGCTCAAAAAGCACTTGCTTTAAGATATTTTGAGTGGACTTACTGCGTAGGCCACATAAATCTAGCGCTGACAACCACAGTGAAAGTCATTACTCAAGCAGTGTCACGGCGGCAGACCTCACATCGGCCATGCGCCACGCCGGACAAACCCTCTGCTGTCGCTCTGTTGTGCTTTATGTAGCAGCACCGCTCGCTTGGGCTCATTCATCTAATGGAGGCAATGAAAATGGGGGGAGGCAAATTGATGTGGTCCATTTAAAGCCTCGATTCAAGCCAGCGCCATTGCTTTTAATAAATAGGGGAGTATTGATATATTTCTATCTCCCTGTGAGAGCAGAGGGCAGAGGATTCCCGTTATTGGTGGCGTTTTTCTTTTTTTCTTTTTTATACGCTTTGATGTATGTTGGGTGCAGATATGGTTATATTGGATTAGGAATCATGTGAATAATTAAGTCCAAATCAATTGGAATTATTAAAATGTACAACTGAGGAGCTCTAACACACACACACGCACATGCACACACACACACACGCACGCACGCACGCACGCACGCACGCACGCACGCACGCACGCACGCACACACACACATAGAAAGGAATAGTGAGTTTTTTTAAGAAGTCTAAATATGGTCCCACTTAATATTAAGTGTCTTTAATTACTATTTTTACATTTTGATGTAAGTACAATGTACTTTCTGTGTTCGTAATGTATTGCAGAACATTTGTGGTGTCGGGTTAGGGACAGGTTGGGTGTTATAGGTAGGTAGGTTTATAGGTTGGTTTAAGAGTGGGTTAAGGTGTAAGGGATGGTCAACAGTGTAATTACAAATATAATTAAAGCTGCAAGCAGCGATGAAAGGGACCTCGCACCCGGACTCACCGCCGCCCGGTGGCCTTAGGATGATAGAGAACAGTGGACAATAATAATTTAAGCCGATATATATTAAAATACCTGAGAAAATCACCAATTTATGCCAAACTTCCTTCTGTCAGCAGGTGGCGCTATGACTGAGACTCAATATTGGCATGTAAATGTCTTCAAGAGAGGAATCTCATCGAAACTGTGCATTTTCAGGCAGATATTGTTTGGCTGAGTTATAAGTGCTTCCTCCTCCATGGCGAAGCATCACACTTTCTCAGTCCGCCACGGACACGCCCATCGGCGAAAACTCTAGATCTTCACAATTTAACATCACAAAGGCCTTTGGACTAAACTAATGGAACATGGATTCGATGTGATAAAATTTGTAGGAGTTTGTTACACTGTGAAACATGTCACTTTCTGTTGCCAGCAGGTGGTGCTATAACTGTATCTGGATATTGGCATGTAAATGTGTTCAGGTCAGGACTGTTGGATATTGGATTTTGAAGCAGATCAGACAATGTATGCCTGAGTTATAACAACTTCCTGTTTCGTGGCGAAGCCTCAAAGTTTGAGAGGCTGCCACGGACAAGCCCTTTGACGAAAACTGTAGATCTTCGCAATTTAACATCGCCAAGGCCTTTAGATGATAATACCCAATTTTGGTGTTGATATGATAAATTTCCTAGGAGGAGTTTGTTAAAATACAACGCCTGGAAATGGCAAAAACTGCTATATTAAAAATATCTGACCTCCTGTTGGGTTTGAGATTTCACTCCATGAGACTTTTTTGTAGGTATTGGTATATTTGATGTGTGTGCCAATTTCCGTATGTGTGCGTGTAGCTTGGGGGCCAGTCCGTCAAAAGTACATAGGTGGCGCTGTGAAGTCATTTTGCCACGCCCACTTCCGAAACCTATAACAAACGTATATTTTCGGCACTCCTGGGGCGTGTGCAAAGTTTCGTGAATTTTCGTGCATGTTTAGACCCTCCAAATCGCGATTCATTCCAGAGAATAATAATAATAATAATAATAATAATAATAATAAACAGAGCAATTCCAATAGGGCCTATGCACCATTCCGGTGCTCAGTCCCTAATAATAATAATAATAATAATAATAAACGGAGCAATTCCATTAGGGCCTACGCACCGCTCCGGTGCTCGGTCCCTAATTACAAAAATGTATTACAGATGGATTTATATGCAGGCATTTAATCAAGCATAAGTACAGTGTAAAACATGTATTTAGACACTAAGTACATTGTAATTAATTATTAATGTCAGTGTAAGTACATATTGGTTAGGGCCATTTAATATAAAGTTGGACCCAAAATGTTTTAGTTTGGCAAAAAAAGTAATTAAACTGTGCGTTGATCCATATTGTCACGGTCACACAAGGAAGACAAGGAAGTATAAACTTCAAGGGTGTTTATTCAAGTGATATGCACAACAGAAGCAAGGTGAAGCAGGTGAATGGTGTTGTAGTGGGTGAGCGATCTCACATACAAACAGTTCTGCTGTTTAGTTCAGTTCAATGGTAATCACCAACATAAGAATAGTCACTTCCCTTAAATAGTTGTGTTGGCATTCACAGGACGAGGAGAACATCCATGGAAGAGCACAGGAGGATACAGGAGAGAAGACAAGAAGATCCATGCGTCTATGATTCCAGCCGCTGAATGAGTGAGTGAGGTGAGTACATATATAGTGTGACACATATGTCCTCATATTTTCTTATCTCATTGTGACAGTGGTAACCAACAGACATATGATTACATTACATTACATTACATTACAAAAACAGTTTCAGTCATTTTCTATGTACAGTGCAAAACTAGTACAGCAACTAAAACTAAGCTTGCTATAGTATGTTTTACAAGAATACTGTATTAGTTTTTATACATAAGTTTTACAAAATAAAATTGTCTTTACTGTATGAGACCGGTACGTTGATTCCTCCTCAGATTGCCTTTATTGTTTTAGTTTGTCAAATAAAGTAATTCAACTGTGCATTGATTCACATCTTCTCATCTTTTCTCATCTCGCCGTGATGGTGGTAAAAGTGTACTTTAATGGAAACATGAATATAAAGTCTGTGTGAACCGGAAGTTGCTGAGATTTTTCAGAAGGTTGATGTACTCAAAGTGGAATATTGAATTGCGGCCAAGGAAGTACAACCTCTGTTGAGCTTTTTTGACAATGGAGTCAATGTGAGTGTCCCACTTCAGATTCTGAGAGATGGTGGTGCCCAGGATCCTGAGTGACTCCACTGCTGCCACAGTGCTGTCCATGATGCTCAGTGGGGGGAGAGCAGGGAGGTTTTCTCCTGAATATATATATATATATATATATATATATATATATATGGCAATGTATACGGAATGGCAATAAAGCTTAACTTGACTAAACTTGATTGACATATTGGTGGTTTATGAGGACTCTCGATAGGTGTTATGTATTTTATACAGTAAAAACAACTTATTATATGGCCTAGCCCTATCTCTAAACCTAACCCTCACATACAATTTGTAGCACATTTTGAATGTGAGAAAAACAGTATGATCTTTAAGCATTTTGAATTATAAGGACATCGATCATGTCCTCATAAACCAATATCAGTGGTGCAATGTTACAAAACCTAGAACATACCCATGTCATTATCAAGTTACTGTCCTTGTAAACCACCAAAACCTGTACGCACACACACGCACACACACATATCTTTATATGTGTGTGTGTACTGTAATTCTGTATGCTGCAGCAGTCCAAACCAATTGAATATACTACATAAAAATGACAGCTGAAAACATATGTATGTGTTTCAGAGAGTGGATATATTGTCGTGATGTGCTTTATAAAACCAGTGAGCATGTGTCCTATATAATGTTATTCAGCAGATGACAAGCACCTACTTTTGATGGGTCACGTCTGGCCATGTTCAGTGCCCTGAACCAGCACATCTCTGATTTTTATCCGACATGACTGCAGTATACCAGCGACGACATACAGTATAATGCATGTGTAGACATACATACTGTACACACAAACAAACATAAACAAATCATGAAGACGGAGATGCAGAATCTGTTAGGGTTATGCATATACATTTAAACTTATCAAACACAATTACTGCTGAAAGACACTGAAATGACCTTTGAAGGAGGAAAAGAAAAAAAGCCTATTCCTTTGAGATTGAACAAAATTGACAGTGTTCCTCGAGGAAGCAAACCACGCTGATGCTCACATCAATGATGACAGGTCCTTGTTGCATGGCTAGCAATGTGTGAATGAACAGAAGTGGCGATGTAACTAAAAACAGACCTGGAAAAAAACCCACATACAGTATAAGCAAACCTATAAAAGACATTGGCAACTTTAGAAGATATAGAATACATTTGATGCTTGACAGTTGAACAGTTAAATTGCAGTCTACATGTTTTATTTTATTTTATCTTGATATCGATTGTCAAGATCAATCTTTTACTCTGTGCTCTATGGTGTTTCCTTCACTGTTAAATCTTTCACTATTACTTCTTTTTGGTGTGTGATATACAAAAATATTACAATAAGCAACAATATTGTCATTTTAAGGTTATTTTATGCCATGTGCATGCTTTCTAAAAAATGTGTTTCTAATTTATTCAACCCAGGATCATTCTGAAAACGTACCCCTATATACATTTCTGGAGAGCGCCAAATATGTCCCAGGAGGTACTTTTTTGCCGTCTTTGTTTTCGTGAATCCACCAGAGGCCGCTGTGTACACTTTTTGGGGTCTCAAATTTCTCTCACGAGTGCCATTCGCACCTGCTGTTCTCGCATAAATCCACCAGAGGCCGCTGTCGACTGACTGACCTGCCCTCCTCCTTCCCTAAACCCAACCGACAGTGTTTTCAAAAGCAATCCAGAAAAGCCCTTGCAGCAGCCTAATTTTAACCACGTTTTCAGATTTTACCACATTCTCACCCTGTTATTTACTTGTTTATTTTATTTTTTGGCTTTTGTTTTTGTCTTACCTGCTTTCTGGAACTGTTCTTCACCAGACTTGAACCCCATCGTTGCTGTAAACTCTGCTCCACGTCACAAGTCTGCCGACGTACGCGGCAAGCCACTGGACAAACTGGTAACAGTAAAGCCATCCACATGGAGGTAAGCGGTCAGCTGGTAAGCGTGAAAAGGAACAGCGTCATACCGCCCTTTAGTGTCCGTTTTAAAGACGAAATCCAGCCATACGTACTTCTGGCTACATAATTCACAATCTCCAGAATTGTATATAGGGCTTCGTTTTCAGAATGAGCCTGTGTTGAATTTATTAATGTGTGTATGTGTGTTTATATATATACAATCAAAATTTTTAGCCCTCCTGTGAAATTTATATATTTTTTGAAATATTTTCCAAGTGATGTTTAACAGAGCAAAGAAATTTTCACAGTATTTCCTACAATATTTTTTTTTCCTCTGCCTATCATTTGAATCAGTCTTTTTTACTGTATGACAAAAATATGATTTGTATATATATATATATTTTTTCTTGTAGTAATGTCACAGTCGTGAACAATTCAGTCAGTTACATCTTCAGAGTACTGTATATTATATGAACTCAACATGTGGTGCAGCTGAGAATAAAACCTAACTGTGTTTACTTTCAGAGAGATCTTCATGTAGTATACAGTAGTATCAACCTCTTTGTTTGTATTATGCATCACTTGTAAGTCACCTTTGATAAAACCGTCTTCTAACTGCATGCATTTATCCGATGGTTTGCCTTTACCGTCTTATTTCTGTGTTTATATGAATTGATGTTAAAGCCGTGTTCTCACTGATCTCAGTTCCTCAGACTTCACGGTCCACTTCATTCTCAAGCCTAACTCGAAATGAATGAGACTTGCATAACTTTTCTTTGAATTCCTTTAAGCAAAATGTCCTGAGTTGTTTATGAATCTACAGTGGGCTTATCCACTCACAAAGAAAGAAAGCATCCCTGAATACTTGAACAGACTCAATTGAGACTCAATTAAGACACCAGACTGCAGGTCAATAGGCTGAACAATTAATTAATAATCATCACCATACTTCCCTGGTTGATTGATTGCATTAATTGTTTATTTTACAATTTTTCTAAAATGGTATGTGTAAATATGGAAATTAGGTATCAGTTAATAATTAAATATGCGATCATTTGAGATTAGGCAGCACAGTAGCTCAGTGGTTAGCACTGTTGCATCACAGCAAGAAGGTCGCTGGTTCGAGTCCCGGCTGGGCCAGTTGGCATTTCTGTGTGGAGTTTGCATGTTCTCCCAGTGTTGGTGTGGGCTTCCTCCGGGTGCTCCGGTTTCCCCCACAGACCAAACACATGTGCTATAGGTGAATTGAATAAACTAAACTAAACCCAGTACTGGGTTGCAGCTGGAAGGCCATCTTCTGCGTAAAACATATGCCAGAATAGTTGGTGGTTCATTCCGCTGTGGTGACCCCTGATAAATAAGGGACTAAGCTAAAGGAAAATGAATGAATGAATGAAGTTTGGTGTGTAAGTTCTACTGAAGTGGATATATATTATTGAAATATATAGACAAAAATGATAAAATATTCTAAAAGAAACATTTAAAATAGTATTTTGGATGTTTTTTGTCATTACTCTGCAGAAAAAAAGCACTTTATGTAAAAAAAAACAACACTTTATAAAAAGGCCCTCAAAAAAATGTATGTTTTTGCCTGTAATGTCTCGCCTTGAAAAATGAACTGAAGAGGAAAGAAGTGTTCATCCATTCAGTCATTTTCCCTTTCATTTTCCATCCTTGATATTACACAGCAAGCGTTTCTCAGTTCAGTTTCTTAATTGAGGGAAATGAATAGAGTATGAAGTTACAATTTGACTTTCTTTTTATGAACCTCTGGTTGTCATGGCAACCTGCTTCTTTAAGAATGCATGCAAGATTCTTCCACCAGCAAAGACATACAGTATCTGTTTGTTCTAATCAACAACTTCATTATCATGCATTTGAATTACTTTTTGGTACAATTATAGTAAATTCTAAGTAATAATAATAATAATAATAATAATTGATTCATTAATTTTCTTTTTGGCTTAGTCCCTTTATTAATCTGGGGTCGCCACAGCGGAATGAACCGCCAACTTATCCAGCAAAGGTTTTACGCAGCGGATGCCCTTCCAGCTGCAACCCATCTGGTAAACATCCATACACTCTCATTCACACACGTATACTACGGACAATTTAGCTAACCCAATTCACCTATACCGCATGTCTTTGGACTTGTGGGGGAAACCGGAGCACCCGGAGGAAACCCACGCAAACACGGGGAGAACATGCAAACTCCACACAGAAATGCCAACTGAGCCAGCCGAGACTCGAACCAGCGACCTTCTTGCTGTGAGGCTTCAGCACTACCCACTGTGCCACCGCGTCACACCTAATAATAATAATAATAATAATAATAATACATGATTATGGTTATGATATTTATTTATTTATATAATAACAACAAAATTACCAGATCATGAGGAAAAAATACCTGTAGCTTCTTGCATGGAGTAAATATATTAATAAACATTTTTCTTTTAAGTTGTCAAAATTTCCCCAATACAGAAAGTACAAAGCATAAATAAATAGTTTGCATACGATTCAAATGCAGATGCACAGCAATCTGTTCATTCTAAAGCATTTTATGCATTTCAAATACTTTTTGGTATAATCACAGTAAATTCTAAGAAATAATAAATAATAATAATAATAATACTTGAATTATTTCCCAGAATAGTAGTTCGTTCCACTGTGGCGAACCCTGATAAATAAGGGTCTAAGCCGAAGGAAAATGAATGAATACTTGAATTAGTTTTTATATAATAATAACAAAATAACCAGATCCTGAGGAAAAAAATGCATGTAGCTTTTTGCTTAAAGTAAATGTATTAATAAACCACAACATTTTTAAAATTGTCAGTTTTTCGCCAATACAGACAGTACAAAGAATAAAGAAATAGTTTGCATATGATTCATATCATGCATTTTAAAAGCTTGTTGGTATAGTCATAGTAAATTCTTAGTAATAATAATAATAATAATAATAATAATAATAATAATAATAATAATAATGTGGCGTCAAGATGGCGCAGTGGGTAGCACGATTGCCCTACAGCAAGAAGGTCGCTGGTTCGAGACCCAGCTGGGCCAGTTGGCATTTCTGTTTGGAGTTTGCATGTTCTCCCCGTGTTGGTGTGGGTTTCCTCCGAGTGCTCCTATAGCTATAGCTACCTATAGCGCATGTCTTTGGACTGTGGGGGAAACCGGAGCACTTGGAGGAAACCCACGCCAACACGGGGAGAACATGCAAACTCCAAACAGAAATGCCAACTGGCCCAGCCGGGTCTCGAACCAGCGACCTTCTTGTGTATGTATGTATATGTGTATATGTATATATATATATATATATATATATATATACACATTTCAATACAATAATAACTAAATTACCAGAGACCATAAAATAAATTGCTGCAGCTTCTTGCATAAACTAAATATATTAACAAACCACAGCATTTGTTTTAATTGTCCATTTTTCCCCAATACAGAGAGTACAAAGCATAAAGAAATATTTTGCATATGATTCAAATGCAGATGCACAGCAATCTGTTCATTGGAAAGCCTGTGGAAACATATGGACGGGGTTTGCGTTGGAAATACATCGCAAGCTGTTTTATTTGAAAGTATCTGTTGGATATAAACATGCAGACACAAAGTGAATGCTTTTAAACAGGAACACTTTACACAACAACTAATGCACGGATACCTTCAACAGGATGGACATCTTTATACTTCATCCTTTTTGTAAATCAAACAGGTCCTAAACAGTCTTTGCCTTCAGTCCACATTTATGAACTCTCCTCTTCCCATTCAGCCCTAGATTTACAATTAGCCTGGGAAAAAAAAGCGGCATCTGTCTTTTGATTATTTGCATAGGCGCGTCTTCTCTTCATTTCACTCCAGCTGTGATGTAGACCGGCTTGTCTTTGAAGATAAACGCAGGGCTTCACTACGGGACTTATGAAAGCGGTCAGGATAACTGTGAACCGGACAGTTGAGGATCTGCATGGAGATGATGAAAAGAAACGTATGACGGTGGTCTTTTGTTATGTCTTAAATGAGAGGCAGAACTGGCTGCTGTATCGTACGGCACAAGTCCACCTGTGAGTTAACTAGCTCAGGTCAACATGCTTTCCACCATGCATCCGTCCATCCATTTTCACCATCCACCCACCCATCCCTTTCCATCCACCCACCCATCCATCCATCTCTCCATCCATCCATCCCTTTCCATACCTTTCCATCCATCTCTCCACCCACCCACCCATCCATCCCTTTCCACCATCCATCCATCCATCCCTTTCCATCCATCCATCCATCCGTCTCCATCCATCCATCCGTCTCCATCCATCCACCCATCCATCCGTCTCCATCCATCCATCCATCCGTCTCCATCCCTTTCCATCTGTCTCCATCCATCTCCATCCATCCATCCCCATCCCTTTCCATCCATCTATCCATTCATCCGTCTCCATCCCTTTCCATCCATCCATCAGTCTCCATCCCTTTCCGTCCGTCCGTCCGTCCGTCCGTCTCCATCCCTTTCCATCCGTCTCCATCCCTTTCCATCCGTCTCCATCCCTTTCCATCCATCCGTCTCCATCCCTTTCCATCCATCCATCCATTCATCCGTCTCCATCCCTTTATTTCCGCACATTTTACATAACATTTTGAAATTTTAATGATGATGATATGAAACATATGACAAATCATAGTGATGAATATAATATTAAATACTATAGTAATAATAATAACTAATATTATATTTGAATGTTTTCTGTATTAAAATATTTTTCTATATTTAAATATTTTGTATTGTTTTATTTTAAATGTAATAATATTTTCTTTTATTTAATAATATATATATGTATATGCAAAACTTTTGAATTCAGAGGAAATTATTAGTATCGAAAAGTTTGATCTTCCTCGTTTTGTTTGTTATTCATCATTATTTATTCATTTTAAATTTAATATTTATGTGTATTATATATTTTGTGATGATTTTCATAATTTAATATTGTCTGTTTCTGAAAACAAAGTGTAAAAAATAAATAAATAATGAAGTTTAATGCACGTATGCAAAAGTCTTTCTATATCTAAACATTTGTGTATTGTTTTATTTCATTTTCATTTATTTACATGCAAAATACACTGAAAAAAGTCGATGCATGTTAAATGTCCTATATTATATTATATTATATTATATTATATTATATTATATTATATTAT
>CAIGQV010016298.1:7362375-7399889 GCA_903798115.1 Danio jaintianensis | reverse complement strand
AGAAAGAAAGAAAGAAAGAAAGAAAGAAAGAAAGAAAGAAAGAAAGAAAGAAAGAACCCCAATTCAGAAAAAAGTTGAAACAGTAAAAATGCAAATAAACACAAGAAAGTAGTGATTTCTAAATTTCCTTTACTTATATTGCATTGCAGACAGTACAACAGACATTATTTAATGTGTTCCTCATGATTTTTATTTATTTGTTTATTTATTTTATTTTTATTTTTTTCAAAATAAACATGTATTCCAATTTTGGTTCTTACAACACATAAAAAAAAAAGTTGTAACAGTAAAGCATTTACCACTTTGTAATGTGGTAACCACTTTGTAACCTTTTCGCAACACTTAAAAAAACATTTAGAGACTGAAGACACCAAGTGATGAAGTGTTTCTGGTGTAATTTTGTCCCGTTCTTCCAGCAAACAAGTCTTAAGGTGCGCAACAGAAAGGGGTCTTCGTCGTCGCATTTTGTGCTTCAAAATGTGCCACACATTCTCTACAGGTCGGGACTGCAGGTAGGCCAGTCAAGTACCTGTATCCTCTTCCTCTGAAGCCAGTACCTTGTAATGTGTGTAGGATGTGGTTTTGCATTGTCTTGTTGAAATATGTCTCAACTTTTTCTTAATTGGGGTTGTAATATGAATGTGAGTAGTATGAATGGACATATTACTCGGGTCGCATACTGTTTTATGTCACATACTATATAGTAGGGAAGTATGCGATTTCAGATGCAGCCTTGGTTTTCGCATTTTTGCGAATGTGCCACACATTCTCTGTTGGAGACAGGTTGGGACTGCAGACAGGCCAGTCAAGTACCTGTATCCTCTTCCTCCGCAGCCAGGACTTCGTAATGTGTGTAAGATGTGGTTTTGCATTGTCTTGTTGAAATATGTCCCAACTTTTTCTGATTTGGGGTTGTAGTATGAATGTGAGTAGTATGAACGGACATATTACTTGGCTCGCATACTGTTTTATGTCACATACTATATAGTAGGGAATTATGCGATTTCGAAAAATTATGCAACCTTCGGTGTCACATTTTTGCGAATGTGCCACACGTTTCTATTGGAGACAGGTCGGGACTGCAGGCAGGCCAGTGAAGTACCTGTATCCTCTTCCTCCCCAGCCAGTACTTTGTAATGTGTACAGAATGTGGTTTTACATTGTCTTGTTAAAATATGTTCCAACTTTTTCTGATTTGGGGTTGTAGTATGAATGTGAGTAGTATGAATGGACATATTACTCTGCTCGCATACTATTTTATGTCACATGCTATTGTATTTAGTAGGGGAAGAACGCAATTTCGGTTGCAGCATTTGCTTATGATAATGATCATGTTTTATGATATTTGGGGTTCATAAATGTTGATTTGATGCCATTAGTTGTTTGAGTGCAGAGTGAGTCATGTTGTGTGAAGCCTCCTACTGCTTATATGTAGTTTAGTGCAAGGTAATCTGTTTATTCAACAGTACAGTGGTTAATGTTCATTGCATAAGAGATATTCATGTTGTTTTAGGTACTTTGCACTTGAAGTGACACGTTATTATGTTTAGAAAGGATTTATTTGAGAGCGCTTAAGTGTTTGTGCTAGCATTAGGATTGTATTGCTGTTGCTGGGAGTTATGGTTAAGTTTAAACACATGCACACATGCACAAAGCTGATTTGTCTGGACGTTGTAAATAATAATGTTGTACTTTATATGCTGTTCAATTGGATGTTGGTAGTGTGTACATTGGTCAAAAATGTATATCAGCAATTCTATTTACACAGAAAGCCTTACATATGCAAGTAAAAGTGATAAGAACATGTCAAAATATGGATCAATTCATGTTTCATTGTCAATTGGTGTAACATTTAAAAATAAAAGAACACACATTAATACCCTAACATACTAAATTGTAATATATCTGAAATGATTACTTTCTCCTTGCTGACAAATCATTGTGAAACCAGATGGTTTGAAGGATAGTAACATAGTACAAGAAAAAATTTGACAGTTAATGTGTATTTTGTAAATACACTGTGATGTACTCTGTGATCCTTAAAGAGAGCCTTTTACAATGCCATTTAATTAATTATGCTTGATCTAATTAATTTATTTCTTTTTGGTTTATAAATGTTATGTCAGTGTTATTTTAAATTACATCTTTTTTTTTTTTTTCATCTTTTTGACTCTTGTACAGTAGTATTCTGTCCAAAGTATGCTAAAGCTGGGTTTTCATAATGTGAAGTGAATCTTTCAAAGTTCATAAACACAAACAAACAAACAATCAATCAAATAATAAATAAATAAATAAAATAAAATAAATTAATAACCTCCCTCCCCCCCAAAATACAAAAATAATAAATAAATAAATAAATAAATACCCCCCCCAAAAAATTATAAAATAAATAAATTCCCTCCCAAAAAAAATAAAAAAAAAAAATAAATAAATAACAAAAAAATTTTTTATGTACTTAAATGTTTATTAATAAAAAATTTAGAAAAAAAATATATATATATAATAATAATAAAAAAATAATAATAATAAATAATAAAAAATAAAAAATAAAATAAAAATAAGATAAAATAAAAAAATAAATTGTTGCATTTTCATCAAATTGTCAGATCGGCTGACTGTAGTATTGGTAACCTAGTAACCAACAGTAAACAAGGCAAGCATAATGGAGACTGAATGGTCAATTGGCCACATTCACTGTTTAAGTGTTTATTTGGCAAACGTGTTTCCGTCCTCCCAGATGAGCGTAAAACCTTTTTTTTTTAATGAAGTAAATAATTTTTATTCAAACTTTCATGCAATACTTCATATGCATCCTTCGTTATCAATTGTGCATTAACAAAGGATGATGGAAACCCAGCTTATGTGGCTTGTGATTTAATACAATTAAATCGCCAATTCGGGTTATTTCAACGCTTTGCATTCCATACTGATTTAGAGGGATGTATACAAAATGTACATTGAAATCTGACGCTCAGCTGAATGTGAAGAACACAGCATTAGTTTGAATCACTGAGATCATTATGAACACACAGTAATCAAAACGCTCCTAGTGCACTTGATTACGGCATTAGAAAGCCAACAATTGACTTAATGATGCGACGCAGGACTTCTTTTAATACAAAGAAATAAAAATCATATTTTGCAAGCCGTTTCTTAAATGAAAGATCTCTGTTTTACTGACTGATTTCTGGAGACCGGTAATTGGTAAATAACAGAACACTTTAAGTTCTGTCTAATCAGGATTTTATTTATAAGAGGTTTATTGTATTCATTTATGTGAATTAGTAAGTGTGTATTTTAAGGTCCTGTGACTGAAAGGATAGACATTTGCAAATGATCATGTCTTCACATTATTGACATTTTTTGTAATAATAATAATAAAAATAATAATACATACATACATACATACATAAATACATATTTTTTAATATATATTTATTTAAAAAAGATTGATTGATTGATTGATTGATTGATTGATTGATTGATTATGGAAAGACATTTGTGATTTGTATAAATAATTACTCTTATATGTAAACCTGTGTTTTCTTAAATAACTAAAGCTAATATCTGCAAACAAACAAATATATAAATAATTAAAATATGTGCATTTCTTAAATCAAACCATAATGCCTGCTTTTTTATTATATCGTCTGCATCACAACATTTACAGTGGTTTACATACAGTACGTAAATATTAAATCAATATTAAATGTGAGCATACATAATTGCATGATATATTAAATGATTCCTAATAATAATAATAATAATAATAATAATAATAATAATAATAAAACACATATATTTTTTATATTTTTTTATTTATTTATTATTTCTATTAGACTCTAGTAGACACTTTACTTACTGTACTTATTTTGAGCTGCGTAAAATATGTAAAGCAGCAAGTGAGCATACATAATAGCATGGTATTTTAAATGATTAGTAATAATAATAATAATAATGCATATTTTAAAAATACTTATTTTAAAAATATTTATTTATTTATTATGGAAAGACATTTGTGATTTGTATAAATGATTACTCTTATATGCAAACCTGTGTTTTCTTAAATAACTAAAGCTAATATCTGCAAACAAACAAATGTACAAATAATTAAAATATGTGCATTTCTTAAATCAAACCATAACCCCTATTTTGTATTATATTGTCTGCATCACAACATTTAGAGTGGTTTACATACAGTACGTAAATATTAAATAAATATTAAATGCAAGTAAAGTGTCTAAATTAATGTTTCATATCACTGTTATGTAGAAAAATGTCAGAATGTGTAAAAAAACACTAATAGATACAGTATATTGAATTAAAATGACACAACATACTGTACTTAGTCTGAGCTGCGTAAAATGTGTAAAACAGCAAGTGAGCATACATAATAGCATGGCATTTTAAATGATTAAAAACTATGACTGATCTTATCAAGTTTAAAATAACAATTGATTAATATTTAGTGACTGCTGTCTTTAAATACAGTATTTTGATACGTCGTCAAATAATTAATGTTCTAAATGTGACTGTATGGATGACACTCTGAATGACATTTTAGTGGATGTCTTATACTAATCATGATTAAATAAATACATCTCTATATTATATGAATGACAGCTAAATATTTCCTGGTGTATGCTGAATTAATTGTATAATAATTTAGTCTCAATGTAGCCTTAATGTAACCATATAATGTAAACAAATGCATGTACAGTGCTCAGCATAAATGTATGAAAATGAATGTTTCTCAATTTCTCAGTGAATATAGGCAATATATTTTGGCGCATTTAAACAAAAGAGTTTTATTAATCACTTATGTCCATTAAAATAAGAGCTTGGTCACTTAACATCTTTAGGAAAAGAAAGATAATACATTTAAATGCAAAGGAGTTATTGTTAAAATAATTTACAAACTACAAACTGTCTAAAATCAATATGTTTTTATATTTCTCTCGATTTTTCCTGCTTATTATAATTTATTTACTATTTCTCCTCAGACATATTAATTTGGGTCTACACATTTTTGGACTTTAATCTTATTTTTTTGTTAGATTAGTTCCAGTTTTGTCTTTGGTACTGACTAATCTAATACAGTATATGGACAAATATATTATTTTAAAGCATCCTATAGAAAATAGGAATTTTACTCAGAAGGGCATTATTGCTTATACATCTTTATTAGCCCGCAGAAGAATCTTATTATGCTGGAAATCCTCAGCACCCCCATCTGTGACAGCCTGGCTTGAAGATGTGATGTCTTTTCTAAAACTAGAAAAGATTAAATACACACTAAGGGGTTCGGTAGACAGGTTCTATACGTACTGGGAACCAATTTTATCATATTTTAAAAATCTGAAAGAATTACCCTGCGGTTAAATAATCTCTTTGTATCCACTTCATGGTGGTTCTTGTCTTTAGTGTAGTTTGTCCTGCAAAATTTTATTTATTTATTTATTTTTCTTCCCCTGTTATTTGTAATTATTATTATTATATTTTTTTTCTGTCTTCCATCATCACTGTTATGTCCGTTTTGCAAAAAGGTTAAGAAGTATCAGCTTTGTTTAAACAAAATTCCACATCATCAGCCATTTTAGAAAGGGGTCCTGGAGCAAAAACAAACTCCAACGGAGTCTTAGGACTAGAAGTTCCCTTAGGCTGGGATTCAAAAAGATCAATTTTGGTCTCAACACTATCCAAAATCTCATAAAGGGAGTCAAGAAGCTCTAAGGCCATGCAAAGACTGTCAGGGGCGATGGTATCTTTAGGTGGGGCTTCTGAAGTGAAAACCATCTTGGGAACAGAATCAAACTCTAGACTATTCACTTTAAGGTGGACAGCAAACTCCCAAAATTGAGTGATCCAAGCTCCTCTATCTCCTCAATAGAAAGAGGGTAATCAAGACATTGATTAAAAATAGTCATCAGTTCATAGTCAGATAACCCCAATCCCACAGCCAAAGTCCAAAATGACTGAGCAAAAGCTCCTACCTCCCAACCCTGCTGACGTTCAGCCACCAATGCCTGAAGACGAAGCAACCGCTCCCTTTCGGTCACTGGAGGAACCATTCGGAGACTCATACTTGACAAAAAACAAAAAATAAGGGGAAAAAACTGGGGCAAGAGAGAGAGAAAAAAATATTGCTGCTGGTTCTTGGTGTGGCTTTTGGATTATGTCACGACTGGGTATCACAAAAACAAGAGAAAGATCCAAGTGCAGCAAAACACATTTATTGTCAAACAATGAAGATCCAAAAAATGACAAGGGGACAAGGTACCAAAACCGATGAAAACTTGAAGTGCAAAAACTAAGTACAAGAGTGAATCAAACAAAAACTAAACAGGAATCCAAAAATATAGTGATGATAGTAAACAAAGTGAACAAACAAACCAAACACGATGAACCGGACCACAAATAAAGCAGGACAGAACTAAACAGAACTTTGCAAATCCAAAAGCAAACTAAACACAACATAGCAGGGCTTATAAAGACAGAACTAATTAGACAATGCTTATTAAAATTTATTTACTATTTCTCCTCAGACATATTAATTTGGGTCTACTAATTTTTGGACTTTAATCTTAATTTTTTGTTAGATTAGTTCCAGTTTTGTCTTTGGTACTGACTAATCTAATACAGTATATGGACAAATATATTATTTTAAAGCATCCTATAGAAAATAGGAATTTTACTCAGAAGGGCATTATTGCTTATAGATCTTTATTAGCCCGCAGAAGAATCTTATTATGCTGGAAATTCTCAGCACCCCCATCTGTGACAGCCTGGCTTGAAGATGTGATGTCTTTTCTAAAACTAGAAAAGATTAAATACACACTAAGGGGTTCGGTAGACAGGTTCTATACGTACTGGGAACCAATTTTATCATATTTTAAAAATCTGAAAGAATTACCCTGCGGTTAAATAATCTCTTTGTCTCCACTTCATGGTGGTTCTTGTCTTTAATGTAGTTTGTCCTGCACAATTTTATTTATTTATTTATTTTTCTTCCCCTGTTATTTGTAATTGTTTTTTTTTGTTTTTTTCTTTCTTCCATCATCACTGTTTTGTCACGACATGCATGACTCCGGACTGTTTAATTATTGTATTTGACTCTAATTATTGTGTTAAGCTGCCTTTGGATGTTCAGTTCTTAGGGTGGGACTTGGGTTAAAACAAACAAAAAAAAAACTAGAAAGAAGGAAACTGTAATGTTTATTGTTGTATTGTATGAAAACATTATTTTCCTTCAATTCAGAAATAAAAATAGAAAATAGGAATTTAATCTGTGAACTGATTTATCCTGAGCGCTGTATAATAAACTAGAGCTACAACTTGAAATAGCTGGAGTTTAAGTGTAGCATGTCTGCGTAAAAAAACTTGAAATGTCATGCCAACATGTAGTTTAACAGGGAATAAGGCTTGAGATCATATTATAATGTTCATTTGTCCAGGTATAAAGTCTTAGCACTAGCGGCAGGAGCAGTTACTGTTAACTTAATGATCGCACACACATACTCGTGGACAATTGCGTGGTGTGAGAATGACTCAGGTTTTTATTTAAGGCTACATTTTAAAGGTAATACTGCCATGAACACTTGAAAAATCACATGTTATGCTTTACGTTTTTATACAGCAGATGAAATAGCAGCCATAGAGCATAAACTTCTGACGACTTCAAACTAAAGAAAGTACACAGCAATTATCAATTAGATTCTGTTAAGTTTCATGGCTGGAGAAGTTGTGCCTTATAGTTTTTGACTGTTTGACTAATTAACATAAGTTAAATGAGCACCCTTTTTTTTTTTTTGATGGGTAATTATGGCATTTTATGAACCAATGCCCATATGTCAGCGCTGGGTATAAATTAGGCTGTGTCTGCCTAATAGTGTCTAGGAACAATGGGTAAAAGAGTGCCGGAGTTTAAAGGAATAATTGGCCAGAAACTCCCTCTGATGTTTTGTTGGAACTTTGAAAATGAGTTGATGAAATACTTAACTATTTTTTTTTAATGATGAAGAGTGATTGGAACTGGGGAATGATGCAAGCTAGACTTTGCATTGCACTGAGTAGATGAGAACCAAGCCTCAATGTTGAACATGGCTGAAACGGGCAGCAGGGTGGCTCAGTGGTTAGCACTGTCGCCTCACAGCAAGAAGGTCACTGGTTTAAGTCTCGGCTGGGCCAGTTGGCATTTCTGTGTAGAGTTTGTATGTTCTCCATGTGTTGGCGTGGGCTTCCTCCAGGTGCTCCGGTTTCCCTCACAGTCCAAAGACATGCGCTATAGGTGAATTGAATAAGCGAAATTGGCCATAGTGTACGAGTGTGTGTGTGAATGGGTGTGTATGGGTGTTTCCCAGTACTGGTTTGCGGCTGGAAGGGCATCCGCTGTGTAAAACATATGCTGGAATAGTTGGCGGTTCATTCCGCTGTGGCGACCTCTAAAATAGAGACTAAGCCGAAGGAAAATGAATGAATAATATAATGTAATGTAATATAATACTACTACTACTACTACTACTACTACTACTACTACTACTACTAATAATAATAATAATAATAATATGTGTGTTATAACTGAGGTCAGGTTAATATTTTATCAGATCTTTACAAAAATAAATAAAATAATAAAATAAACAAAAACCTAATTTAACATCTTGGGATGTTGGTATAAAAAAGTATGCAACATAGTACTTAAATTATATATTTTTTTGTAATTTTTAAACATTTTGTGTTTTTAGGTGTTTTTACTGTATTACCCACATGAAATTTCATTTCTGAAATTATTCTCTCTTTTTTAATAGAAAAAACAAAACGTTAAATTAGTTATTTCATTAGTGCTATATTTAAGTTCTATATTTTTCATTACTATACATTTTAGTCTATATTATTATTATTATTATTATTTTTATTTTTTTATTATTATTTTTTTTAAATTAATTAATTAATAATTAATTAATTCATTTTTAATTATTTTACGTTTGTAAAAATATATTTTCTAATTGCATATCAGGTCTTTTGGAAATCCCTATTTATTTTTTTATTTGTTTTATTTTTTTATTATTTTTGTTGTTTTTGTATTTACTTATTTACTTATTTTACATTGGTAAAAAGAAATATTCTAATTTCATATCAGGTCTTATGGAAATCCTTCTTTCCCTCCAGCTTTTATCACAAAGTTTGATTAAAATGTGTGGGTTGCATGATAATGAAAAAAATAATAATGATGAAATGACACTAAACCTCTCAGTGTGTGTTCATAATTTACATTTAAAGCCACACTGAAATCTCTCAGAAATCTTTGAAACCCAACAAAGGGCTGTGAAAATTGCTATTCCAGCCCTATTAAAATCTATAAAATTGTATTATACCAAATGAAAGCTTTCTTAAGAACCAACATCATCTAAAACAATATTAATATATGTTTACATCTTGAGTTTCAAGCATGTGAAATTGTATCCTGTTTTTGACCTTTTACCATTGTCATACAATACAACTAAAATAGCTAAAGTCAACACATTTCAGCAGACCTACCGATCTCTGTGGGAAAAAATAATAATAATAATTCAATATTTACACAATACAATACACTATTTATTGAAAAAGCACATTTACAAACAACCAAAGTTGACCAAAGTGCTGTACAAAGGAGTACTAAAGACAGAGAAGAAAATAAGTAAATAAAATGTAAAAAAAAAAAAGAAAAATAGAATAATAATAATAATAATAATAAAACAATTAATGAGTAAAAGCAATTAAAACAAACAGTAATCAAGGCAACATAGGCTCATTATGAAAACGTAGCCCTATATACATTTCTGGAGATCACGAATTATGTAGCCAGAGGTATGTATGGCTGCATTTCGTCTTTAAAACGAATGCTATGGGGTGGTATGACGCCGTTCTTTTTCACGCTACTAGCTGACCGCTTAGTTCCATGTGGACAGCTTTCCCGCTGTTACCAGTTTGTCCAGTGGTTCGCCACGTAAGTCGGCAGACTTGAGACGCAGAGAGGAGTTGACCATGACGCCAAGGTTCGAGTCCGACGAAGAACAGTTCCAGAAAGCGGGTAGGACAAAAAAGCCAATAAATAAAATAAACAAGTAAATAACAGGGTGAGAATGTGGTAAAATCTGAAAACGTGGTAAAAATCAGGCGAGGGCTTTTCTTGTTCTGGATTGCTTTTTAAAACTGTCGGTTGGGTTTAGAGAAGTGGATGGCCGGGTCAATTGGTGCTTTTGAAAACACTATTGGTTGGGTTTAGGGAAGGAGGAGGGTGGGTCAGTCAATCGGTCAGTCAGTCATTCATTCAGTCAACAGTGGCCTCTGGTGGATTTACGCCAGAACAGCAGGTGCGAATGGCACTCGCAAGAGAAATTTGAGATCTAAAAAGCGCACACAGTGGCCTCTGGTGGATTCTCGAAAACAAAAACTGCAAGAAAACATAGCTTCTGGGACATATTTGGCGCTTTCCAGAAATGTATATAGGGGTACGTTTTTAGAATGACCCTGGGTTGAATCAAGGAGTATAAAAAAACGAGAGGAAATAGAGAAAATAATCATGCAGCTTTTATTCAAAATGACATTGCTTCCCCCTTAAATTTGGCACAAAAACACAGTTAATAATGATATGTATCTTTACATAACTGTGGGTAAAATATAAATGTATGACATGTATGACTTTCTTTTGGGAAAATAAAATACATAATAACTACAAAAAGAGTCAAATCTGAGCCAGGGACCTGTGGTTGAGTTGACAGTGACTGACCTATAGCTTATGTAAAAAGCATTGCTGTCCTAGTTCTTGTTTTAAACCCACACATGTAGCTCTTGTTTTGCACTCGATTGTGCAACAGGAATCAGTCAGACGTCTAATGGCTGTAAATTACTGTTAGAATGGAGTAGAAATGCTCTGGCTCTTATTTCAAATAATAGACTTCAATTATACACACACACACACACGCACACACATTCTCAACAACAGCATCAGGTGTGTTGTGTTGAAATGTTCAAGACGTCTTGTATCGCAAATTTGGCTCAAATCTCAGTTGGTGTTCCCAAATCTCAACCAACACATTAAAACCAGTGGGAAGTTAATTGATTTCTCTGTTTGCAACGGGTTTATCAGTTGTGATGTTTTATTGTTTTTCTATCCTATTTTTTACTGTTGACGTTTTTTGATGCACGTTTGATGAATCCCTTAACCTTTATTTTGAAGGCTATTTCTTTCTGAAAGATGTGTGATATTACACTTTTCTTTGATTGAAAATAGACTTGCTTTTTTATGTCAAATGTCAGAGAGACAAAACTAACGAGTCCATGGCTAAGGTGTATTTTGCAGGAAGATTATAATTAGTAATTGATTTATTTTTTCTGACTCTGACTGCCTATTTCTTTTATAAGTAAATTAATAGATTTTGATATTGGGTCTGAATTTATTTTCTATGTTTTTTTTTTCACACTAGAATTAAGAAGACAAATAATTTTGAGTAAATGGTCACACTTTACATTAAGGTTTCATTAGTTACTGTTAGTTAATGTATTTACTTACACAAATTACCAATCAACAATACTTGTACAGCATTTATTAATCATAGTTTAATATTTACTAATATTTACTGCATTATTAAAATCCAAACTCATGCTTGTTAACATTAGTTAATGCACTGTGAGTTAACATGAACTAACAATTCATTTCCTTCAGCTTAGTCCCTTATTCATCAGGGGTCACCACAGCGGAATGAACCGCCAACTATTCTGGCATATGTTTTACGCAGTGGATGCCCTTCCATCTGCAACCCAGTACTGGGAAACACCCATACACACTCATTCACACACATACACTACGGACAATTTAGCTTATTTATTTCACCTATAGCGCATGTGTTTGGACTGTGGGGGAAACCGGAGCACACGGAGGAAACCCACGCCAACACGGGGAGAACATGCAAACTCTACACAGAAATGCCAACTGGCCCAGCCAGGACTCGAACCAGCGACCTTCTTGCTGTGAGGTGACAGTGCTAACCACTGAGCCATCGTGCCGCCTTGAACTAACCATGAATAACTTTATTTTCATTAACTAATGTTAACTAACTTGAACAAATACTGTAATAAATGTACTGTTCATTGTTTGTTCATGTTAGTAAATACATTAACTAACATTAAGTAATACAACCTTATTGTAAAGTGTTACAGAGTAAACAAGGTATTTATTTACTCAAACATAGAATGATATGTTTCATCATTTAAAAATGAAAGGAAACCCCTGCATTTTAATCACAATCCGCAACAAAGATGATTATAGCTTGGGTTTGGGTTTTAACCCTTCAAACCTTAATTACGTTCAACAGTTTAGTAACTTGTAAAGTACATTTTCTCTGCTCTTAAAGGGATCGTTCACCCAAAAATGAAAATTGACTCTCTATCTTTCCCTATAAGTGGTTCCAAACCTTTATGAGTTTCTTTTCTTCTGTTGAACACAAAATCAGATATTTTAAAAAATGACATTTGACTTCCATGGTGGGAAAAACAAATACTATGGAAGTCAATGGTTACCGGTTGTCAGCATTTTAAAAAATATCTTATTTTGTGTTCAACAGAAGAACGAGAGTTGAACAGGCTTGTGAAAAGGGAAGGAGAAGTAAATAAATGAATTTTCAATTTCGGGTAGACTATCCCTTTAAGAATTTCATAAATGAGACCAAATGAAAATAATAAAAAATGTCAAAAATCTTTATTTATTTATTTATTTATTTATTTATCTATTTTGGTGGACATCGGGCCAAAACAGTTGTAGTTCAACAACAATATATCAACACTACATTAAAATACAATATATCAATAATGTACAATTATTGATACAATATATCAACAAATGCCCTGGAAGCAAAAAAAGACCTGATGTGTGATAACCATTGAAATGCACGCTGATTTACATAATGATCTGATTTTAGCTTTGTAAAATTAAGCTATAAAAAGTAAAGATTTAGAAAGTGAAGACCGAATTTTTGGCTGCCGAAAATGATCAGCTGAAAGAGAAAAATAGCTAAACATTTGAGCCAACATTAAATAAATAAAATATATATAAAAGACTCTGCTGCACTGCACAGTGTGAACCTGATGTGGAAAGTTCTGCTACGTGGCTCAACTCGAAAATGCACTCTGGAGCAAGATATGTATTTACAGAGACGCTTAGGCTGCATTTACACTGCAGATCTTAACGGTCAATTCCGATTTTGTGACTGTATCCGATTTTTTTGCTGACCTGCTTACCTAATATTTTAAAAGTTACTCGTATCCGATTGTCTGTATTTACTTAGCACATGGCAAAGGCGCAATGACCAGGAAAAAAAAAGAGAGCGGGCGCTGACTGACAGCTGATAATAAAAGACCGCTCTTTTCTCCATTTCTGTATTTAATGTGTTCACAGGGTTAATTTTTTTTAATTCTTTTTGACAAGAATTGTTTTACTATAGTTTATGACAGAAAAGTTCTCATTTTGCCATCTTCTTTTAATCTAGGCCTCTTTAAACCAGTAGGCACAGTAGATACAGGGACACTGTAGTAGATACAGGGACACTGGAGTGTTTCAAAGTCACGTCAATCAGCTGGTTTGTCTATAAGCTGACATACAAGCGATCCGCTGATGAATCGCGGCTTTAAAACGCTCCAGTGTCCCTGTATCTGTGGTTACAAACAGTAAACAGCGGTGAGTACGGTGAACTGATGAACTTCACAGCCAATCACAGTCATTTCTGTTGAGCACATGAACACAACGGCAAATCAGCGCAGTTTAAGAACGTGCTCAATAGCTCTCAAATGTTAGTGGGAAATGGACGTTTTTAAAATTTCAGTATCGATTGGTACCGAATTCCAGTATCATGCAACCCTAAATCACACAATGCACCTAATACAAATATATTACAGTAAGTTTAGATTGCCAGTAATAGTCAATTTTACAGCAGTTTTTTACAGTGCAGGCATTCCTATATGGCGTCTGTGCTGCCAGTATAGTATGTTATATCGGTACATGCTAAAATTTCAGTATATCTGGCCTCTGTTAACACTTTTTTTACTCGCTTTCTTTTATTAAATGATTGCAATGGAATGCAGTTTATATGTAACTTCAAAACAGAGATTGACTGAATTAAATCAAACAAACAAACATGTCCGATTTCGATTTCCGGCCAGTCAGTCAGAGCATCTCTAACATTCGTTTCATCATACGTTTTATCTCATCTCTTCATGTCTCTCTGTGTTCCCACATGCGCCGGTTACTCTCCAACAACTGTGAGCTGATACAGTTGTAGAATGTTCATTTCAAAGTCTTTCAGAGTGAACTTGGCTTCATTTCTTCATCCCTCAATGAGTAATGGCATTTTAAAGGCGTCCGAATGGGAGAGCGGAAGATAACACTGCACCTGGATAAGATCTGTGTGAAGGTCCCGGCAAAAGGGTTTCGCTCACATACACTGAATGAGTTGTGAGCAGATTTACTAAAAATGCTAGTTCACGGCAAGGTAAAAAAAAAAAAAAAAAAGAGTAAATGTGTCTAAAACTGAACACTGCAGCTTTTTTTCTGGCAGTGATGTTAAATGCAGTGAATTTTTAAGGTACTATTATAGAAAATTCCAACACAGGCTCATTTGAAATACGTGCTTCAACCGCAAAACGTGCTTTGTGAAACCGCAAAAATGTACTTTAACATATTTGTTAACTGCAATTTAGGTAACACTTTATTTTATATCACAATTTGCGGTATTAACAAATAATTAGCTAACACCACTAGCTTAATAAGCGACTAATTAGCTGCTTATTAAAAGTTAGTAAGGTAGAAGTTTGGTTTAGCTTTTGGATAAGATTAGGGATGTAAAGTAAGGTCATACTATATAAGTGCTATTAAACAGTTAATATCTTAATAATAGGCAGATAATAAGCCAGTAATTAGTAGCATGAATTGTGGCTTAAACTAAATTGTTACCACAGTTTCTAGAATAAATGAACACTAGGGAGCAATATGATGAAAACAACTTGTGTTCCTTTTCACATTACAGTCGTGGCCAAAAGTTTTAAGTATGACACAAATATTTTAGTTATAGTTTTCACAAAGTTTGCTGATAAACTGCTTTTAGATCTTTGTTTTAGTTGTTTCTGTGATGTACTGAAATATAATTACAAGCACTTCATACATTTCAAAGGCTTTTATCGACAATTACATGACATTTTTGCAAGTCAGTATTTGCAGTGCTGGCCCTTCTTTTTCAGGACCTCTGCAATTCGACTGGGCATGCTCATAATCAACTTCTGGGCCAAATCCTGACTGATAGCAACTCATTCTTTCATAATCACTTCTTGGAGTTTGTCAGAATTAGTGGGTTTTTGTTTGTCCACCCGCCTCTTGAGGATTGACCACAAGTTCTCAATGGGATTAAGATCTGGGGAGTTTCCAGGCCATGGACCCAAAAATTTCAACGTTTTGGTCCCCGAGCCACTTAGATATCACTTGTGCCTTATGGCACGGTGCTCTATCGTGCTGGAAAATGCATTGTTCTTCACCAAACTGTTGTTGGATTGTTGGAAGAAGTTGCTGTTGGAGGGTGTTTTGGTACCATTCCTTATTCATGGCTGTGTTTTTGGGCAAAATTGTGAGTGAGCCCACTCCCTTGGATGAGAAGCAACCTGAATGGTCTCAGGATGCTTTACTGTTGGCATGACACAGGACTGATGGTAGCGCTCACCTTTTCTTTTCCGGACAAGCCTTTTTCCAGATGCCCCAAACAATCGGAAAGGGGCTTTTTGCAGAAGATCAATCTGTATATTGATCTGTATAATCTTATAATGGTAAAAATGTATTAATTTAATTTTTTATAATCACACTTGAAAGTGTCTGCAGAAACACTTTGATTGACATTTTCCATTTGTACAGGTCATTAGAGGGTGAAAGCCCCGCTCATTAGTGACGATCTCTCCCTCATTAACATAGGACATAAGACTTGTTTTTGAATCTGCCACTATGCTGACTCACAGGCATTCGTAACTCCGCCCTCTTTTGAAAAGAGCCCAATCTCATTTGAATTTAAAGCAACAGTCACCAAAATTACACAATTAAAATCAAAGCCTAAAAGGGGCAGTTTCAAAGAGTTATAAAACATTAGTTGTGGGATATTTTGAGCTGAAACATCACATATACACTCTAGGGACATCAGAGACTTATTTTACATCTTGTAAAAAGAGGCATAATAGGTACTCTTTAAGGACACACAATTAATAATTTGGCAACAGTTCCTTCCATAACATCTGCATAAAATCCTTTCATAAGATCTGCAAAGATATAACTAAAGATCAATTAAACCAAACCTGGTGATTATAATAATATATAAATCAGCAACAAATATTGTCCCAGAAGTGATGAAATGCTTCGACTTTTTTTTGCCCTTATTCATTTATTCATTCATTTTTCCTTGGGCTTAGTCCCTTATTTATCAGGGGTCGCCACAGTGGAATGAACCACCAACTATTATGGCATATGTTATATGTTTTACGCAGCAGATGCCCTTCCAGCCTCAACCCAGTACTGGGAAACACCCATACACTTTCACATTCACACACTCATACACTACGGCCAGTTTAGTTCATCCAATTCACTTATAGTGCATGTGTTTGGACGGTGGGGGAAACTGGAGCACCTGGAGGAACATGCAAACTCCACACAGAAATGCCAACTGGCCCAGCCAGGACTCAGACCAGCGACCTTCTTGCTGTGAGTCAACAGTGCTAACCACTGAGCCACAGTGCTGCTCACTTTTTGCCCTTATTGTTTTCTTATAAAACAAACCTCTTCTAAAACACTGCTAAGTTAAAGACCAGGGTCTCGTCTTTATTTCTATGGAGAGAACCAGCTTAGTTTGCTGCAACTTTATCGGCTGATTTAGTCTATTGATTCATTTAATTAGTCATTGTGTATGTTGATTGATTTCCTGCAGTACTTCTACAGGAAATCACTAAACCCAAACTGTTTCCGCTTACATTCTGAGCTCTCTGTACTAGTTATCTGCCCTTGAAAAAAGCTAAATACACTTATCTGTGGTTTGCTATGTGGATAAGCAACATTTTAGATCGGTTTTTCAGTCATATCAGCTTGATCTTGCTTTCTTCTCATGGATGCTGCCTCAGAAATTACTTCTACACTGCAAATAATGTTTCTCTTACTTAGATTATTTGTCTTGTTTTTAATCCAATTAACTAAAAATTCTTAAATCAAGAAGCATTTTCTAGACAAGCAAAAAATATTGTCTTGTTTTAAGAAACAATATGTCAACATTAGGATTTTCCTTAAAACAAGCAAAATGGGGTGAGTGAAACAGACTTATGTCAAAAGGAAAAATAAGATTAGTTTGCTTACCATATTGGCAAATTATTTTGCTTGTTTTAAGGAAAAGCTCACTTAATTTTGGCATATTATTTCTTAAAACAAGACAATATTTTTTGCTTATCTAGAAAATGCTTCTTGATTTTAGAATTTGTAAATATTTTGACTAGAAACAAGACAACAATTTGAAGTAAGAAAATCATGGCTGCATTTCGTCTTTAAAATGAATGCTACGGGGCGGTATAACGCCATTCCTTATCGCGCTTACCAGCTGACTGCTTACCTCGGTATGGACAGCTTTCCCGCTGTTACCAGTTTGACCAGTGGCTCGTGGCGTATGTCGGCAGACTTGAGACACAGAGAGGAGTTGACCGTGACGATGGGGTTCGAGTCCGGCGAAGAATGGTTCCAGAAAGCAGGTAAGGCAAAAACAAAAGCCAAAAAATAAAATAAACAAGTAAATAACAGGGTGAGAGTGTAGTAAAATCTAAAAACGTGGTGAAAATCAGAGGGATTTTCTTTTTTTGGATTGCTTTTGAAAACACTATCGGTTGGGTTTAGGGAAGGAGGAAGGTGGGTCAGTCAGTCAGTCAGTCAGTCAGTCGACAGCGGCCTCTGGTGAATTTACGTGAGAGAAAAGCGGGCGCGAATAGCACTCGCGAGAGAAATTTGAGATCTCAAAAAGCATACACAGCGGCCTCTGGTGGATTCGCGAAAACAAAAACTTCAAAAAAACACCTCCTGCGACATATTTGGCGCTCTCCAGAAATGTCTATGGGGTACGTATTCAGAATGAGCCTGGGTTGCCTTTATTTCTCTCACTGATTTGTATAGTAGATTGTTTAGCAGGTTTGCCTTTGTGTTCTGAAATAACAGATTGAAATATGTTTGATCTCTAAACAGTTATAAAAGAGCAAGCTGAAAGCTACTGTTCTCTGAAATCTTCAAAACATTTTATATGTCAAATAAATGTCAACCCAGGTTTAATCGACTTTCATATGTGCACCTTTTAATCTCAGAATTGGATATGGCAAACGAGTGAGCGCAAGCAATGTTAATTTAGTTTCTGTATTTCACAGGATTTTGACTTTTTATTATTAAATCCATGCAAAATGTAACTTCAGCGCTAAGCAAATTTTTTAGTGGTTAAAATCAGCATTATGACTGCAGACTGGACTTAAGTGAAGCTCTCGATCATACGACACACACTGTCTGCTTCTGCTTGAAAACTTGTTGAATGGCTTTGACGCTGTCAGATGTGATTTTCTTAAGAGTCTTGTTAACATTCACTTTTCTGACAATGTAGTAGGATGGACTGCTAAATATTTTACAGATCAAACTGATGGTGTTCAGATTACAGGGATTACTTGTTTTATGTTTGTTTACTTGGCTTTTTTTAACTCAACAGTTGTGCTGATTTTTTTATTATTTTATTTTTTCGTCTCTTGATAACTTGCAGTTTAGTTTAACAGCACTGAAATCATAAAGTATGCACATTTTGCTTGAACCAAAGTAATGTTTTTTTTTTTTTTTTATATTCAGCAGCAATTCATTAATTTGTTATTTGGAAGAACAGAGCAAAACTAATACATTATAGAAAAATATATAAATAAAGATTTACACATTTAAATGAAATGTATATAAATAATCCTCAGAGAATTATAAAATAAACACTAACAATTTAATAATAATAATAATAATAATAATATTATTATTATTAAGAATAATAGTTATTAAAATAATAATAATAATAATAACATAATAATAATAATAATAATAATAATAAAAATAATAATATTAAGAATAATAGTTATTAAAAATAATAATAATAATAATAATTATTATTATTTTTATTATTATTATTATTATTATTTTAATATGTATTTGTTATTTCTCTTTAAAAATATTTTTTTAAATGAAAAGAAAGAAATAAAGCACTTGCAAAGTGTCATTCTCTTACAAAAAAATAAGCATCTGAGTCAAAATAGACCTATGTGCATTGAGGACTAAATTAGCTATCATTATTTTTACTAAAAACATCCAAATAAAATACATGTGCATTATTATAGTTGCTATATATTTATTTATGTATATCCTTACTTAAATTCCAAAGCCAGTCAGATCATTATAAAATCGAGTAACATTTTATTTTGATGGTCCATTTGAGTATTAGTAGGCTGTCTGCTTAATGTTCATGCTGCTCCTTCAACAGACACTTAACTGACTATAAGAAACTTTGCAAGTACATGTCAACTTACACTAACCCTAACCCAAACCCCAGCCTAAAAGTCTACTTATAATCTATTGAGAATTAGTTGGCATGTAGATGCAATGTAACTTAAATTCAACAAACGGACCATCAAAATAAAGTGTGACCTGAAATCGACAAATAATTACAAAGCAATAATCAGTAATGGATTCCGTTTAGTAATGTTTTTTTTTTTTTATTAACATTGATAACTTTTTATGTTTAAAATAATAATTATGTCATTTATTTCTTTAAAAAAATTAATTCTAGCTGGAATTTATTTATCTTTTTTTACACTGTAAAGAAAGTGCAGTATTTGGTCAGTTTTAATACATTTGAATTCATTAAATGGTTCAGGGAATCAGTAAATGTTTAATTGCATACATATTCGAGGTGTGTGAAGTGTATATAGTAGTTTTTGTGCTGCTGCCATTCTTGGACAGGTTTCCTTTGTAAACGGGTTTTTTTTTTTAATCTCGCATGTACTTGGCAGGTTAAACAAAGATTACATGTACTGTAAAAACATTCAGTCAAGAGTATAGACAATGGGCAGATAACAAAAGAATTGCACTGCTACTTTTTTCAAGCATGTTCAACTTCAAAAAGGCTAATGGTCATTGAATAATTTCTCTTCTATCAAAAATTACTGTAGTGGAATCATTTACAGGCTTGGGTAAAATCAACGAGGCCATCTGGTGCTTTTTCAAAAGGGCATTGAGTGTACTTGAATAGGTTAACAAAGTGAACCGCAATCAGTAACTTATTGTCTTCACAACAAAAACAAAAAAAATCACTGCAATAGTAGTTTGATTTTAAAATACATTTGAGAGTATGGACTTTATACAGTACATTTGGCTATATGAATAATATTTTTTTAATATGTCACTATAAAATGCCTAGAATAGAGCTTGGCGATAAATTGAAATTATGATTAACCAAACGCTGTGATTGTTATGCATATATTGTCAGGGAAGCACGGATGTGCGATCAGTAGTAAATAAGCAGTAGTCCACCTGAAGGCTAGAGGGCGCTCTTACATGCGGTAGAAAAAGCCCAGGAAATTCCTATAGTTGTATGTATTTATTTCAAACACTCACTGTAAACAAATGCTGGCTTCTACACAACTCCTTCTCATTAATTCTCAATATGCGTTCTTGATCTTGAGGATGCATCGATACAGACTTGAGCACAGACCTCGTCCTGTTAGAAATGAGAAGCTGCGTTCTTCCTGATGGTCACATGACCTTCATGCATTTTTAACACAAACTTATTTAAACATCACAGCATTCATACAACGATTTATTGTTTTTATCCTTTTCAGTATATACATTCAGTTTGCCACTTTATTAGGTACACCTTACTAGTGCCAGGTTGGACCCCTTTTTGCATTCAGAACTGCCTTAATCCTTCGTGGCATAGATTCAACAAGGTACTGGAAATATTCCTCAGAGATTTTGGTCCATATTGACATGATAGCATCACACAGTTGCTGCAGATTTGTCGGCTGCACATCCATGATGCGAATCTCCCGTTCCACCACATCTCAAAGGTGCTCTATTGGATTGAATTCTGGTGACTGTGGAGGCCATTTTAGTACAGTGAACTCATTGTCATGATAAAGAAACCAGTCTGAGATGATTCAAGTAGGCTGTAGCATTGACATGATGCTCAATTGGTACTTATAGGCCCAAAGTGTGCCAAGAAAATATCCCTCACACCATTACACCACCACCACCAGCCTGAACCGTTGATACAAGGCAGGATGGATCCATGCTTTCATGTTGTTGATGACAAATTCTGACCCTACCATCCGAATGTCGCAGCAGAAATTGAGACTCATCAGACCAGGCAACGTTTTTCCAATCTTCTATAGTCCAATTTTGGTGAGCCTGTGTGAATTGTAGCCTCAGTTTCCTGTTCTTAGCTGACAGGAGTGGCACGCAGGAGTTTGACGTTCAGGGGTTTTGCATTCAGAGATGCTCTTCTGCATACCTCGGTTGTAACGAGTGGTTGTTTGAGTTACTGTTGCCTTTCTATCAGCTCGAACCATTCTCCTCTGACCTCTGGCATCAACAACACTGTAAAAAAAAAAAGTTGAACCAACTTAAAATAATAAGGCAACCTATCACACACACGTTTTTGAGTAAACTCAACAAACAGGGTGTGAAGACCACACAACTCAAAATATTTTGTTAAAACCCTTAGTTCTACCAACAAGATTTTTCATGTTTACTTAACAAAATATTTTTTGTTTGCTGAACGCAAGTTGAAAAGAATGACCCATAATGCATCCACTAATCATTTTTAGGATTCAAATTAAATACGCAAGACAAATCAAATAACTTTTTCTTTTTTTATTATTGTGTCCAAAAAGCAATACAATAAAAATTCAGTACAAATTCAAGACAGGTTTGACATAAGCAGTCTTCTGCATTATGCAAGTTTGAACACAGCTATTACTAAATGTTTCTACTGATTTGAAAATATTGTAAACTACAACATTTTCTAAACATAAAATGACAGTTATTAGTTTTTAAAAACACACGCGCACACACACACGCGCACACACACACACACAAAAACCTAATTTGAGTAAACCTTAAAATACACTACATTGAAACACTGTAAAGCATACTATACTTTTTTTGGCAGGTCAACAAACTACATAAATCCAAACAGACAAAAGTATGAGTAAACCTCAAAACTTCTCAGTTCAAACCATGTAAAAATCAATTTGTATTTTTTGATAGATCAAAACAGAGTACAATAATATTGCATATTAGACCTCAAAGCTTAGTACAGTTCAGTATGCTTAACATTTGAACTTTTACTGCACATAATCATGTATTAAATAAATAAATAAAATACAGTTAGCTTGTACAATTAACAGTTACCCGCCCCCAAATTGAGTCTTGTAAAAGCTCAACACTTCAGTCTTTCTCAAGGTTTGTAAAAAATAATAGTTGCAGTGCCATCTGCAAAATGGTCTTGTGCAATTATAAAAAACTTTGACTCCACTGACTGCAGTCTTGAAGAGCTGGTGCCATAAGATCCAGAAATATTTTCTGAATTACTTAATGTATATTTGAGTTCTTGTGGGTGTTCCATATTCAGTGCATACAAGAGACCCAACAAGTAAGTGAAGGCTGCTGACAGATCTGGAATATCCTGAAGAACAATGGCCTCTCCCAGGATTATGGAAAGGTTGATCAAAATGGATAGGGATGCAGAAGTGCCAACATCATCTTCGACCATATCGAGGATTCCAATCCTTACGTCTCTGGTGCTGTGGTCTTCAGGGTCTGTGTCCTTATACGTGAATAAATAATGAGAAGGGACATTAATTAATGTGTAAACTTTACACAAATTACTAGTTGTTATTATTATGCAGAAAAAACTGAATGCATGTAACACTTTATGAAAGCATGCTAATGAATATAGAAATAGGGTATGAAAAGGGTAATTTACCAGACTCATCTTGAGAAGGCAAGCCACTTTTTTGCATGAAAATTCTGCAATGCCTCAAAAGCTGCCCTTTTTTGACGGATGACAGCATCAGTGACCTAAAAAGAAAGTTGTTTACAAAGGGTGTTAACAATCTCATAAAGTCTTGTAAATTCAAACAAGGAATTACAATTGCTACAATCTCAATTACAATTTAAGAGTAAACATGTGCTTTGAGGATGGTTCCCCCAAAAATAATTATTTCATCTTTCCTCATTGCTGTTTTAAAAAAAATGTGACTTTATTTTATGTGTAAAACACATAACAATAATCTTGTTTCCATACAATGTAATTTAATAGTGGTCATGTTTTAAATATTGATAAATAAATACATAAATAAAATTAGTTCAGTTTCATATGACAAGTTCATAACTTGTCAGACTTACTGTTACTGATATTCAGGTTATTATATTCTATCTTTCTCTCTGCATGTATTAATGTGAAATGGTCTCTCAAGACAAGTGAAACATATGTTTTTATGTAACCTGTCATACTGTCAGAACACAACTTGACACACATTTTGAGTGACAAATGGACTTGACACAGTTAAATAGTTGTAATTAAATGTTATTAGATGGTCTTGCCTGAATCAAGAAAGTCTTGAATACAAAATTAAAAAAATGATGAAAGCATGTCACTATTTGTTCGAGTAATTCAAAAAGGATATAACGTTATATTCGTTGTTTTGCTAAGGATTTTGACTAGTACAACATCTTCTAAAACTCGTTTGGTAATACTCGTGTGTTTAAAAATAAATAAATAAATAAAATCGCTATTTGTTGTAAATACAAGTGCTCGAAATTCGGAATGATGTAAAAAGTCAAAACAAGTGCACTGAAAGAAGTAACCCAGAGCTACATTTGAACAGATCGTTATGTTAGTATACACGCACACATCAAAAATTACATTTCAAATAATACAACGTTAGATGACAATAGGAAAATAACGTATACATACCTAGAAACGCTTAACTGGTTAGAACCGCTCTATCACGCTCTCTCTCAACACTACACTGGTGAAATAGATCGGGCAGTTAGCTTGGTAGCACATCACACATGAAATGAATATATTTATATAAAGTTGATTATAAAACCGATTAATACATACCTGTTACTTGTCGGAAAGAGCGGACTGAATTTTGGCGAACTCATGAGCCTCAGCATCAGCAACCCGCGCAGCCGATTTGAAAATAAACCGGGGGTGCGCATGCGCTGCAGGTTCATAATGCGCATGCGCCAACAAAAAGGACACGCATGAACGCAAAACTTACATCCTAGTGTTAGTTCAACAAAAAAATGCAAGTTTTTTACTTTTAAGCACCATATTTGTTGAACAAACAAAGTATTATTTGTGAACATTTCAAATAAAAGTATTTTAGTTCAGCTTACTTGGTAAACTTTATTCAGATAACTTTTCATTTGTTGGCTTTTTTACAGTGAAGGCATTTGCGCCCACAAAACTGCTGCTCACTGGATATTTTTTTTTCTTCTGACCGTTCTCTGTAAACCCTAGAGATGGTTGTGCGTGAAAATATGAATTTCAGCAAATTTACACCGTTGAAGTGTTTATGCCTTTATTGCGATTTTCATCTTTATGTTTACTTTCACCGTCTCATTTAGGGAAACCCCTGAGATAAATAAGTTGTATCTCTGAACTTTAATAATAAATCTATATAATGCTGCACTTCCCACCTCTTGTATTCAGCCGCAATGACTTCTGGGACTTCTAGAGTGAGTACTACGCTCAAGTCTGCATCAATGCATCCTCGATATCAAGAATGCATCAGGGTTCGGTCACGGGTCCTCCTTTCTTGCAGTCTTGAGTTTTGGAACTGAACTTTGGCGGTTGATTATGATGTTACACGAAAACACAAGGATGCAAGAACACTTAAGAATGCATATTGAGAAACAGCCTAGATCTCCAGGAACAATGTTGGTGACTCCTGGTGTACTGTAGACAGATCTGCAGTCTGTTCTCTGTTAGATGAAATCAATCCCTTTTGAGACCACAAGCTTTTGTAAATTTGGACAAACAGATGCCAGCTGTATTTGTGTATGGGTTGACAGAGAAGCTCAAGGAAACATGGCTATCAGTTTCTCTGAGCTTTCTGCTCCGTGGCCTGGAGGAGATGTGTGTGGACCTGACATTGAGGCTCAGGTTATGACTGTTATCTTTAGGAGCACCTTGGACTCAAAGTGTATTAAGATGACAGCTGGTTCTTCAGTCATTGTTAAAGGGCTCGTATCACCAGGAATCAAAATCTCCTTTATCTTCCCAGATAAAAGATGTATTTGATGTACTTTGAACACACAGTGTAACTTTCAGAAGTCAAAACTTCCTTCTAACGACACAAAGAACTTACAAATGG
The DNA here is from genome assembly GCA_903798115.1 of Danio jaintianensis. Taxonomy (NCBI): domain Eukaryota; kingdom Metazoa; phylum Chordata; class Actinopteri; order Cypriniformes; family Danionidae; genus Danio; species Danio jaintianensis. Next base: position 7,374,398 of record CAIGQV010016298.1, on the reverse strand, counting down.
ACATCAGGGGAAGTTTTAAAAGAAATGAATCATTTATGACATGACCTCTTTAAAGCATATTCTCTTTAATACCTCGAGTTAAATTAGAGATCAAATAATTTAAATATGTTTAAATCCCATTTAGGCTTGAATATCTCATCTTCAATGTTTACAGTGCTGGTTTAAAGTGTATTTATTTCCCACGGTCCCCTCTTTTGGGAAATGATTCAATCACTAAAAGAGGATTTCTGAGATTTTATCCTTCATCTTACTTAATGTCATTTTTATTGATATAGGGAAACTAGTTTTGTAGCAAATTTGAATAAATGAGCATGCTTTTTGGCTAGAAGCACAGAGGAAACATCTTCTTATTGTTTCCCAATGGCATTAATTCCTCCTTTACAGTGACAGGGCAACACAAAAATATTAATAATCGCCGCTAGGTTGAACTTAACATGCTCTCTTGGAGATTACAGAGGTATAACTCAAATATAAGAGGAGAAATGGCCACCAAAAGTCTTTCAGGCGATGCTTTTATTCGGAAGATTTAAGAGTTTCAGTCCTGAGTGCTCTGGGTGTTGAATCTTGCCTTGATTCCTGTTATTTTGATGCTAAAGCTGGAGTTCTGAATGAAAATAAATGCCGTTGACACTGTATTTGGTAACATTTTAGTTTAAGTACCAATTCTCACTATTAACTAGTGGCTAATTACCTGCCTGTTATTAAGATGTTGGGCACAATCTTATTAATACTTAAACTCAACTACTAAATAAGCAGCAAAATAGGAGTTTATTGAATTAAAATTCATAGTTAATGATTTTTTAATAGCGGGAATTGTACAATAAAATAAACTGTGCCACTCAATTTAATAATTAGGTATTTATAAATCTGATCACAGTTGTTTGTGGATTAATTTGAAAGCCTATTGGGGTGGTGTGTAGTGAATTATGAACAGTAATTTAAATGCATGATGCTACAGTTTAAATGGTAACTTAAGATGTAAACATATGGCATAATGTGATTTGCAGGCATCTTATACTGTAAGTGGAGGCTTGTAAACGTTTAGCACAAATGAAACATCATGATAATTTGAAATACATGATTTCCAATATTCAGTATTTATTGCATTATTATGAAGATATTAAATAATACATTAAAATATATACACTACCTGACAAAAGTCTTGTCATCGATCCCAATTGTAAGACCAACAAATAATAACTTGACTTCTAGTTGATCAGTTGGAAAAGTAGCAGAAGCTAGATTTGATCTGTTGAACTGCATCTCAGTCATCACAAATACTGCAGAAGACCTCTTGGAACCCGCATGGACCCAAGATTCTTACAGAAATCAGTCAAGTTTGGTGAATGAAAAATTATGTTTTGGGGTTACACTCTGTATGGGGGCGTGCGAGAGATCTGCAGAGTGGATGGAAACATCAACAGCCTGAGGTATCAAGACATTTGTGCCGCCCATTACATTACAAACCACAGGAGAGGGCAAATTCTTCAGCAGGGTAGCGCTCCTTCTCATACTTCTGCCTCCACATCAAAGTTCCTGAAAGCAAAGAAGGTCAAGGTGCTCCAGGATTGGCCAGCCCAGTCACCAGACATAAACACTATTCAGCATTTCTGGGATGAAGATGAAAGATGGAAGATGAAGCAGGAGGCATTGAAGATGAATCCAAAGAATCTTGATGAACTCTGGGAGTCCTGCAAGAACCCTTTCTTTGTCATTCCAGATGACTTTATTAATAATTTATTTGAGTCATTGCAGAGATGTATGGATGCAGTCGTCCAAGCTCATGGGAGTCATACACAATTTTATTCTTTTTCGACTGCACCATGACTTTCTATTCTATACTGTACATTATTTCTGTTAAGTGACAAGACTTTTGTCTAAGCAAAGTCAGACCTTACTGTCCTAATTAAATAATTAAAAATCAAGCCATGATCATATTTTATTTAGGTAAAATAAGCATAATCTAGAGGCTTTTGCCTTTCATAAAAGCTACTTCTGATTCTGAACTAAGAAGTCAAGTTATTATTTGTTGTTCCTAAAACTTGGATAGTACAACAAGTCTTTTGTCAGGTAGTGTACATACAGTATAGATAAATGTGCACATACCTTAGTGTCATGGAATATAAATAAATTGTTCTGCTTAGCTCTCTAAACCATGAGGAAAAAAGCATGTGGAAGCTGCTGAATCATATGAATAACTTAGTAATTAGGAAAGAGTGCAATATTTTAACAAACCAAATTTAATACAGAGTAAAGGATGCATAGGAGCAGTATTAATTCAGATATTAGCCTGTTATTTCCCTTACTTGATTGGAAATTAAAAATAATAAATTATTAATACAAAGCATTTTCGCTTTTATTTATTCATTTATTTACTTAATTTTGGCTCCGAATTTTTATTTAAATTTAAACAATGATTTCCGTTTGACTCAGATTGTATGTTTTTCTCTGTGAGCTGACAGAGATGTGAGGTTTTCTGACCTGAGACCAGCCTCATCATTACTGTAGCTTAAGGGACTTCCTTCTGTTTGCATGCCTATGATAAATTACCACTCTGAGATTTACACACCAAAGTGAGGATTAGAAGGTTAAAGGAGGTTAATGAATTTCTTGTTGAAAGTGTTTTTTTTCAGTGGATGTTGAGTTGAGACCATCAGTCAGAAAGTGATTTTTTTTTTATTATTTATTACATTTTTGGGGGGCTTTATTGCATATGGGAGATGACTGCTACATATTGATTAGCATAATAAATATCAGAATAGTCGTCAGCATGACCCGAGAGCGGCTGATTTGAATGAACAAATGCAGGTTGTGTGATAAAGATAGTTTCATTACATTCCCTAATGACAGAGAAGCCTGGCTAAATCTTGACCTTCTCTCAACTGGTGATGCATGGGTACACATTTGGCCCGTGGCCTGGGTTGCTCACATTTTTTTCTCCATTAATGGATATTTCTGCTCTTTCCGCATGAGTTGAACTAAAGAATAACACTGCGATCTGCAGGCTTATGTCTTTGTCTGTGTTTTTATGGCATTTTTTCTAGCACTTATTATAAACTGATGTTCCTGATACTGTATATATACACTCGCCAGCCACTTTATTAGGTACACCTTACTAGTGCCGGGTTGGACCCCCTTTTGCCTTCAGAACTGCTTTAATCCTTTGTGGCATAGATTCAACAAGGTACTGGAAATATTCCTCAGAGATTTTGGTCCATATTGACATGATAGCATCACGCAGTTGCTTCAGATTTGTCGGCTGCACATCCATGATGCGACTCTCCCGTTCCACCACATCCCAAAGGTGCTCTATTGGATTGAGATCTTTTGACTGTGGAGGCCATTTGATTCATGTCATGTTCAAGAAACCAGTCTGAGATGATTCACGCTTTATGACATGGCGCGTTATCTGGAAGTAGCCATCAGAAGATGGGTACACTGTGATCATAAAGGGATGGACATTGTCAGCAACAATACTCAGGTAGGCTGTGGTGTTGACACGATGCTCAATTGGTACTAATGGGCCCAAAGTGTGCCAAGAAAATATCCCCCACACCATTACACCACCACCACCAGCCTGAACAGGATGGATCCATGCTTTCATGGTGTTGATGCCAATTTCTGACCCTACCATCCGAATGTCGCAGCAGAAATCGAGACTCATCAGACCAGGCAACGTTTCTCCAATCTTCTATTGTCTAATTTTGGTGAGCCTGTGTGAATTGTAGCCTCAGTTTCCTGTTCTTAGCTGAGAGGAGTGGCACCCGGTGTGGTCTTCTGCTGCTGTAGCCCATCCGCCTCAAGGTTGGACGTGTTGTGCGTTCAGAGATGCTCTTCTGCATACCTCAGTTGTAACGAGTGGTTATTTGAGTTACTGTTGCCTTTCTATCAGCTGGAACCAGTCTGGGCATTCTCCTCTGACCTCTGGTATCAACAAGGCATTTGCGCCAGCAGAACTGCCGCTCACTGGATATTTTCTCTTTTTCGGGCCATTCTCTGTAAACCCTAGAGATGGTTGTGCGTGAAAATCCCAGTAGATCAGCAGTTTCTGGAATGCTCAGACCAGGCCGTCTGGCACCAACAACCATGCCACGTTCAAAGTCACTTAAATCACCTTTCTTCCCCATTCTGATGCTCGGTTTGAACTGCAGCAGATTGTCTTGACCATGTCTACATGCTTAAATGCATTGAGTTGCTGCCATGTGATTGGCTGATTAGAAATTTGCATTAACAAGCAGTTGGAAAAGTGGCCGGTGAGTGTATGTTCAATTCAATTCATGTTTGTTTATATAGCGCTTTTCACAATATAGATTGTGTCAAAGCAGCTTAACAGTAGTTCTAGTAGAGTCCAGATTTCAGAGTTGAAGTTCAATTTAGTTCAGTGTGGTTTAAATATGTATTATGTAAATACAAACTTTTATCTCAGATGTGATTAATCATTTGATAGCACTAATAAAGATGACTGTATAAATAAATATTATGTATATAATTTCCCATTGATCTAAAGAATAATTTTGTGAACTTCAACCTGAGATCATTCCTCATATAGAAAACAGCTGATATATATATATGAACTGTTTAAATGTATTGTCATGTGTATTTAAAGGTCCTAAAGATCATTAATGTTCCTGGATATTTATACATAGACTATAAAGTTGCTTCTCAGTTGGATAGCTGGAGAACAATGCAAAGTTGTTCACAGCTCTAATTAATTAAAACCGTTCTTCAGTAAATATGTATCTGTTCCAAGTATGGAATTCCCAAGGAGTCATGTGGAGTGGGAGTTCTGCAGGCATGCGAGTATGCATATTTTAAAAGCACTGTATTACTTAATGAGGCTAATTTTTTTTAGCTTTTAACTGACTTTAATTGTGTCTTGCCAGCTCAGCAAAATCACCTCATGTATTGATACATGCAATTGGTGTTATTTACTGTAAATTTGCTAAAAAAATAACACAATTGTTTTATTTTTAATAATTGTTTATGTTGGTTTATTTCAGAAACATGAAACACTGTAAGTAATATGCATATAAATATATGTACATATGCAGTATAATTATGATATTTATGTCTTTTAATTATTATTTATTTATTTATTTTTTCCTCCTGCAGTTTCTTTAATTTATGAAATACACATATATGGTCATTACTATTTTAATAATTTTGTATTAAAAAAAATACACCAAAAAGTATTTGTTTTTAAGTGTAATTTTATTGTTCATAATTTGGTTGTTATATGTCTTTTTTTCATGAGCATTTAAAAACAATAAATTAACAATATGAAAAAAATGTATGATGTGATAAAAAGTAGTACATCTATTTTTCCTATTACTTATACTACAGTTATACAATTATTAGCCATGTCTTTTTTGCCAAGATGACAGTACATGATATTTGATATTTATTGTGTGACCAACTAGTATTCAGCTTAAAGTGCTTTTTAAACTAACTAACTAGGTCAATTAGGTTTGTTAGGTAAATTAGGCAAGTTATTGGACAACAAATGTGGTTTGTTTTGTATCCAATCAAAAAAAAAAAAAGCTAACATAATTAAATAATAATTAAATGCATATATTTCTTAAGGGGTCTAACAATATTAACCTTAAATAATATTACCTTGAATAATAAATAAAAATAATAATACTAATAATACTTAAAAATACTAATATTTTTTAAAAGTTAAAAAAAATTCCCAGGAGGCCTAATAATTTTACCATCAAAATGCCATGCACCGTGGTTACATGAGAGAGTTATTAAACACAGATCCTTGTCTCTGTGCATTACCGGCCTCCCTGTATGCAGCATTGCCAATTCATTCCCCCATGGTTTTCCACACATTTCAAAGCCTGCTCACACATTTACACTCCTAATTACTTGACATGCTTCATTCATCGCAGAAACACGTGATGCACAACCCCCGTCTTCATCTCAACACAGGTACGTCATCAAGCCTTTCATCTGCTTCGCTTTACAGAGCATCAATTCAGAGCGCGGCAGAAATAAAGCAGCGCTGAATCAGTCCTCCGTGGCATCAATCAAACAATAAAAGCAAAGGTAAAGGGTATCAGCGGGCGACCTCGAGGCCTCTTGTCATTTCAGGGGTGGAGGGAAAGAAATAACACTGCAGCGAAGCTCTCTGGCCTTCCACATCTCCACCAGGCCCTTAACAATATGTTTAAGATCATGCGTCAAGGGACCTGATGTCTTCTTCATGAACACACTTGCCTCGTGATGGATATAAGTGACCTTTAAAAGAGCTTTTTACCTCTGCGATCTGTGTGTTTACCTGAAACGCACCGTTCATCAGATGCCGAGAGCCACTGCTGGACAGCTGAGCTAAATAATGCACTTCTTTTTTAAACTCCTGTATAGTTCATCAATGTACCAGAGTCAAAGTTATTCTGAACTGGAGAAAAAACTTTTATAATTGTGAGATGAGATGAATGTTGTCTGTTAAATCAGTTCACAAAATGCACTGAATGATTATTTGGTGAATTTGACATCTGATTGAGTCTGTTCTCGAGTCAACTGAGTCAAGTGATTCTTTAAGAATGAAATCTACCTGTAACGACTTATTCCAGTCAGAGCGAGTCTGCAGTTAATGACTTACTGACTCAAATGATCCGTTAAGATTGAGACTACAGTTAAATACTCACTGATTCAAACGATCTGTTAAGCTTGAATCTATAGTTACAATGATCTGTCAGAAGTAAGTCTAAAGTCAATGACTCACTGATTCAAATGAGCTGTTTATCTACAGTTAGTGAATCTACAGTTAAATACTCACTGATTCAAACGATCTGTTAAGAGTAAGTCTGAAAATCAACGATCTGTTAAGCTTGAATCTAAAGTTACATACTGTTTTCAATGATCTGTCAGAAGCAAGTCAAAAATCAATGACTCACTGATTCAAATGAGCTGTTAAGATTGAGTCTACAGTTAAGTGAAGTGAAGTGAAGTGTAGTGTGGCCAAGTATGGTGTCCCATACTTGGAATTTGTGCTCTGCATTTAACCCATCCAAGTGCACACACACAGTTAGTGAACACACACATACCGTGAACACACACCCGGAGCACAAACACCCACTGATTCAAATGATCTGTCAAGAGCAAGTCTAAAGTCAATGACTCACTGATTCAAATGATCTGTCAGGAGTGAATCTACAGTTAAATACTCATTGATTCAAATGATCTGTCAAGAGCAAGTCTAAAGTCAATGACTCACTGATTCAAATGATCTGTTAAGTGCGAGTCTACAGTTAAACTATTGCAGATTTATATGATCTGTTAAGAGCCAGTCTATCAACGACTCACTGATTCAAATTATCTGTGAGGTGTGAATCTACAGATAAATGTTTACTGATTCAAATGATCTATCATGAGGAAGTCCAATGCTGTGTTCACACCAGATGTGGCACGCTCAAATAAATCGTGCTATTCGCGCGTAAATAGACGCTTGAACATTTTGAGTTTACTCGCTTCATTCGTGAGTGAAATTCACTTCACAATAGACGTGGATTCACATCATGGAAGGGGCTTCTGTCTGCCCACTGACTCTAGCTTCATTGTTAAATGGTTAACATGGATATTATTGATAGAATAGCTGTGTTTATGTGCTTTAGGAAGGCTGAAAAAACAGCATATATTTGTTCAGCGCCGTGTCTGAGTCCACTAGATCCTTTCTAAGGTGCACCCAGCCCTGTGAGTTCATCAACTCCTCCAGGAACTTTAGCTGGATGACGGAAGCTTTCAGCGGTGCTTCAGACTGAGCTGAGCACAGTTTGATGAGCTGTTGTCCGGTTGTCCAAGAGGATTTCCCCTCGGGACACCAACAACAGGCACTACGTCATAATCACGCCTCTACAAGAGCAAGCTCCTGATTGGTTAAAGCAGCGCGAATGTCCGCTGAAGTTCAGATTTTCCAAAGAACGTGCGATGCACACCTTAATCGCTTCCTGATTCAAATGATCAATTAAGAGCGAGTCTATGACTCACTGATTCAAATAATCCAATCAGCACAAACCTGGTGGTAATTACTCACTGATTCAAAAGATTCGCAGTTAACAGCTCACTGATTCAAATGAAATATTAAGAGCAAAACCCGTTGTTTATTTATTGTTCACTTGTCTTCACAATTGAATCATCATAAATTATAAGTAGTAGCTATGCATAAATTATTGGCAATGAAATTAAACCTTTTTGTGCAAAATACACAAACTTTATAAAAGTATTTTACTTTTAATACTTGTTTATTTGTAATACTTGGTTACTTGTAAGTACATTAAAAAATCAAGTGCTTTATAGAACGAGAAAGGAGTATTATTATTATAATTTTTTTCATAAGCTATGTACTTTTACTCAAGTGCTTGATTTGTGTACCTCATCCACCACTATAAAGAGCTGTGCAGGATGTCTGCACCTCTTGGGCTGAAAAATTGCTCTATTTTTTTCAGAGACAAACACGTTATGAAATGAGGAAGAATGCATTTGAACTGTCTCTTATGTTTCAAATGGAATAAAAGCTTCGAAGGCTCGACAAGTTAAAGAAGTAGTATTTGAAAAAATGTGAACGTTCTGATGGTTTTTCAGTCTCCTGCTGCTCGCTGTGGTTTTGTTTTCTTTCTTCTGCGAGGCACAAAAGCAGATCTGAGACTCCATGTCCTCAGGCAGCTTCTCCACTGAAACAACGTGGAGGGTGATTTCAAATGACAGAGCCCCCAAAAAAAGACTCGAGTCTGTCATAAAAGTAGTCCATATGCCTGCTGAACGATATTCCAAGTCTTTTGAAGTCATGCAGTGGCTTTGAGCAAATAATAGACCAAATCTGAGTCATTATTGACTAAAAATCTTCCTGCATGTAAATAAAGATGGTAAGAGTTATGGTGCCTTTTACTTTTTTGTTGTGTTGATATAAACTTATGTGAATATAAAATGTTGTATATACATATTAAATGTATGTGTGTTTAAAAACCTTTTTCCTAAAAAATACTCATGAAATCTCGCATCGTCCTGTGTTCATACTGTATACTTATACACATGTTGTAACTTCTTTTTCTCTTTTTGATGGACACAAAAGGAGATATTGCAATACAATATCAATTAATACCAATAGTAGGAAGAACAAAATCCCATGTCAAAAATGTCAAAACATGTGTACAAGTATTTTTTTCATAAATAAAATGTTAATTGTTTATTTTATTATTATTATTATTATTTTTTTTACTTTTTAAAATAAAATAATGCCATTGTTTAGGAACTAGGGCGACGCGGTGGCGCAGTGGGTAGCACGTTCGCCTCACAGCAAGAAGGTCGCTGGTTCGAGCCTCGGCTGGGTCAGTTGGCATTTCTGTGTGGAGTTTGCATGTTCTCCCCGTGTTCGCGTGGGTTTCCTCCGGGTGCTCCGGTTTCCCCCACAAGTCCAAAGACATGCGGTATAGGTGAATTGGGTAAGCTAAAATTGTCCGTAGTGTATGTGTGTGAATGAGTGTGTATGAATGTTTCCCAGTGATGGGTTGCAGCTGGAAGGGCATCCGCTGCGTAAAACATATGCTGGATAAGTTGGCGGTTCATCCCGCTGTGGCGACCCCAGATTAATAAAGGGACTAAGCCGAAAAGAAAATGAAATGAATAATAATAGCCATACCTGTCAACCCTCCCGTTTTTCCCAGGATTCTCCCATATTTTACAGTTCTATCCCGCTATCATCCCGTAAAGGTATTTTCCCGTATTTCTCCCGTATTTTCAATCTTTCTATGAAGGGTGGCGATAATATATGCAACCCACACCGCCGAACCACCAGGGGACGCCCCTTGCTCTTAAATGTGAGTCTGTTCTGTGCTTTTGTTTAATTTAGGCATGAAAACACTTTGAAATAAATATACAAACGGCGCGATTCCCTTCCTTTTCATTACAGGTGCCTTCGCCCCTCCTATGCAATCCTCAAAACAGCATATCCCCACATCCCCACATTATTTTCACATCCCAATGTTGACAGGTATGCCTATAGCACATGTGTTTGGATTGTGGGGGAAACCGGAGCACCGGTAGGAAACCCACGCCAACACGGGGAGAACATGCAAACTCCACACAGAAATGCCAACTGGCCCAGCTGGGACTTGAACCAGCAACCTTCTTGCTGTGAGGCGACAGTGCTAACCACTAAGCCACCGTGCCGCCTATCTTCTATCATAAGAAGCTGAATTATTTTAGCTCCAACAAGTATCTTTAAAACTCTTGATTAATTAGCTTATTTTGGAAAATTGGCGAATGTTATGTAAGAGCGTTTAGAGAGTAGTAATTATGTGAGGCTATTTCAGTCGACTTTGTGTTTAAAGCTTTTAGATACAGTGAGATCATTTAGTTACACATGCACATAACATGCAATTAAATCTTGCATAAGGCTTATTCAAAAACCAGAGACCAATTCATTGGGAAACTTACAGCGTTTGCCCTTAATTTAAGAAAATGCGGCATTAGTGTGCATTCAAATTGTTTAATATCATTAACACGGAAATCGAGTTTGCTGACAAATTGATGATTTGAATATTTAAATGAACTACATGCTCAGTTGAGTTAGCTAATTGCTTTACAAATGTGCACCTCTTGCACTGATGTTTGGAAAAGTATCACCTCTAAACCTACTGCTATGTAACTACTTAGGGGGAAATTGGTTTAGCTCCATGATAGCAAATGGGAGCGAACGTCTAATTAAAAGGTGTACGTTTTTATAAATACCAGCCGTGAGGAGTTCAGGATGAGATGCAGACAGAGAAACACTGGAAAATGAAATGAAAATACCACTAATTTGTGGTAGAATTAGTGAAGATGTAAGATTTTAAGAACATTTGGGAAGAGAAAATGAACTAACAACCCTTGTGTGTGATCATCCATAATTGCAGAGTTATGAATATATAGCTTTTGCATCAGATGCTTTGTGGGTAATGAATCTAGCTGTATTAAGATGGACAGAATGCTGTTGTAAGGAGGTTTTTAATAAATATAAATAATAAAAAAAACAATATAAATAAATATGTAAAATAAATAAATAGATAAATAAATAAATGTAAATATAAAAATAAATAAATATAAAAATAAATATTTAAAATAAATAAATACATAAATGTAAATCTAAAAATAAATATGTAAAATAAATAAATAAATACATGTAAATTTAAAAATAAATAAATATGTAAATTAAATAAATATGTAAAATAAATAAATAAATGTAAATCTAAAAATAAATATGTAAGATAAATAAATAAATGTAAATCTAAAAGTAAATAAATCTAAAAATAAATATGTAAAATAAATAAATAGATAAATTAATGTAAATCTAAAAATAAATATGTAAAATAAATAAATATAAATAAATTAATGTAAATCTATAAATAAATATGTAAAATAAATAAATGTTAAATAAATAAATATAAATTAATAAATGTAAATCTAAAAATAAATATGTAAAGTAAATAAATAGATAAATAAATAGATAAGTAAACAAATAAATAAATAAATGTAAATCTAAAAATAAATATGTAAAATAAATAAATAGATAAATTAATGTAAATCTAAAAATAAATATGTAAAATAAATAAATATAAATAAATAAATGTAAATCTAAAAATAAATATGTAAAGTAAATAAATAGATAAATAAATAAATGTAAATCTAAAAATAAATATGTAAAGTAAATAAATAGATAAGTAAACAAATAAATAAATGTAAATCTAAAAATAAATATGTAAAATAAATAAATATACCAGGCAAAGATTAATCGTGATTAATCGCATCAACAATAGAATAAAAGTTTATATTGACTTTTTTTTTTTTAAACGAATAATTGTGATTAATCTTTACCCAGCATTAAAATAAATACATACATAAATGCATAAACAAACAACAAATAAATAAATAAATAAATACTAGCCCACATTTTAGCATGCATGAGCCATTCCATAATTGCAGGAAAAATTCAATCCTTGCACACACACACACACACACACACACACACACACACACACACA
>CAIGQV010016298.1:7339881-7360532 GCA_903798115.1 Danio jaintianensis | reverse complement strand
GATAGATAGATAGATAGATAGATAGATAGATAGATAGATAGATAGTTATTTAGTTAGATAGTAAGTTAGTTAGATAGATAGTTAGTTAGTTAGTTAGATAGTTAGTAAGTTAGATAGATAGTTAGTTAGCTGTTTCTGGTGTAAGGTGAAAAATGTAGTAAACTGTAGAAATGTAGGAAAAACATATATTGAAATTCAGACTGTATTGCCATTTTTGCAATTAATAACAGAAAAAAAAAGTTTTCAAACATTTATATTAATGTTTACATTACAATCAGCTATTAACAAATAAATAAATTAATGCAGTGGAATAAACTTGATTTTCAATCACAACAAATGCAAAAATATGATTTTAACCAATTTGTTCATTTTCTGAAAAATATAAATGCTCTGAATGACGTAATTTTTTTTTTACTTTGGAATCAATTTTATCATATTTATTAGTAGAATAAAACATAAAATCCAATAATGTTTTACTCAAAACTATCCCTAACAAATCCAGTAAATCCAGAGAATTTCCAGGTGGTTTCAATTTATTTTATTCTTCCCCCATAGCTATATACAGTTAAAGTCAGAATTATTAGCCCTCCAGAATTATTAGCCCCCCTGTATATTTTTTCCCCAATTTCAGTTTAACGGAGAGAAGATTTTTTTTCCAACACATTTCTAAACATAATAGTTTTAATAACTCATTTCTAATAACTGATTTCTTTTATCTTTGCCATGATGACAGTACGTAATATTTTACTAGATATTTTTCAAGATACTAGTATTCAGCTTAAAGTGACATTTAAAGGCTTAACTAGGTAAGTTAGGGTAATTAGGCAAGTCATTGTATAACGATAGTTTGTTCTGTAGACAATCGGAAAAAAAAGCTAATGTTGCTTAAGGGGGATAATAATATTGACCTTAAAATGGTTTAAAAAAAATAATAAACTGCTTTTATTCTAGCCAAAGTAAAACAAATAAGACTTTCTCCAGAAGAAAAAATATGATAGGAAATACTGTGAAAAATTCTTTGCTCCATTAAACATCATTTGTGAATTATTTGAAAAAGAAAGCAAATTCAGAGGAGGGCGAATAATTTTGACTTCAACTTTATATTTGTTAGTTAGTGTAAATAATCGTGTGCAGTGTGTTGACCTCTCTTGTTCTTGGCTGTAAATCTTAGCATCAGCTCATGTGTTAGATGGAGTGTACTGTAAGTCCAGTTGGGCTGTTCTCAGGTCAGAGTGAAACTGTCTGAGGTTAGAGTTTAGAGAACTTACACTCCAGTCAAACAGTTTTCTGGATTTCCGCTTCAGAGCCGGCTTTATTTCAGCCTCAAGCCCTTGACTTTATATAGAGGTGCTTTACAGCGCTGCGCTTAAATAACACATTTTAGGTGTCATTCATTGGTAGTTGTAAAAGAGGACAAATTTACTGCTCAGAGGGTGTGCTTTCACAACTCAGGAGACGTATGATTCACTGAAGGAGCAGCTTTGTCTCAGATGTTTGTCCTTAGGAGAAATGTGTCCTTTCTGGGCTTCATGAACATACAGCAAGAGTAGAAAGATTGAGATGATGTGGATTGCATGCTTTTGCAAAGACACACGCACGCACGCACGCACGCACACGCACGCACACACACACACACACACACACACACAAAATAGTTTCACTATAATATTATATAAATATATAATACTATATATAATAACGTATATAATTTCACAAAGAAATGACAGGCTACACTTTGAGATACATGTGAAACGCCTACTTTGGAAGACAGAAATATTTGTATTATGATACATACTAACATTTTTTGTTGTATTATATTATATTATATTATATTATATTATATTATATTATATTATATTATATTATATTATTCATTCATTCATTTTCTTTTCGGCTTAGTCCCTTTATTAATCTGTGGTCGCCACAGCGGAATGAACTGAAACCGGAGCACCCGGAGGAAACCCACGCGATCACAGGGAGAACATGCAAACTTCACACAGAAATGCCAACTGACCCAGCCGAGGCTCGAACCAGCGACCTTCTTGCTGTGAGGCGATTGTGCTACCCACTGCGCCACCGTGATGCCCCCTATATTATATTATATTATATTATATTATATTATATTTGTCTGGTGTCTCTGTTGTGGTTGTGTCATGTGATGTTGTTGTGCTGTGTTTCATGTGCTTTCTGTTTGTATCATGTGTTCTTTTGTTTTGTTTCCCGCCGTTTGTTAATGTTTATTAGTTCCACCTGTGTCACACTCCTGTATGCATTCAGTTCAATCATGTCCTGTGTATTTATACCCCTGAGTTTGTTAAGTTCTTCGTCCGGTATTGAATTGTCATATGTCCTTGTCCTGGCTGGTTGATGTTGTAGTTCCTGTTGTAAGTGATTGTTTTGGTTAATAAATACGTGTTCTTTTGATAATTCCTGAGTTACGTGCATTTGTAGAGGGAGCGAACATGACTATGTTATTTAGTGAATCTAAGTCACACTCTGTAGTGATGTTTTATTTGTTGACAGTAGTTGATGCATAACTGTAGTTAATTATAGATTGAATAAATAAATACATGTGTTGTTGTTGTTATTATTGTTATTATTATTATTACTATTTTTTTTTGTTGTTGTTGTTGTTAAAATTTGTTAATAAAGCTGCGGTCACACTGGACTTTTCTCCCCATAGACTTCCATTCATACTCACATGAATGCGTCAGACTGGAAGCGCAAGCTTATGCGACAAGTTTCGCAGTTCGCTGCGTTGCAAAGTTCAAGATTGGTGAACTCTGACCTGCGAAATCGCATCACTTGACTGCATGAGACCAGTCGAGGATCAAAACATGACCTCTCTGGACAGAAATTTAAAATATGGACCAATCGCTCGCTTTTTTTAAATGTCTAATTATCTTGTTTAATCCCGCCCCTTTTCGCAGCACCGTACAACAGAATTTCGCATGTTCAAACTCTAATGTGACCGCGGTGTAAAAGCAGACTTGAATAATATTATGTAATAAACATTGATGTTTTCATTGCACGTTTATAATAGTTCAGAGTGCATTAACTAAATGTTGATAAGTAGTTGCTAAAGTTAATGACAAGAACATTAATATAGTTATTAGGTATAGTTCTTTCACTGTTATTCATTATCATGTTAATATAGTTTGTAAACATTAACAATAATTTTAATGTTTAAGATGTAACTGTAGTAGTTTATTTGATACAGTGTTGGAAATTTAAATTAAATTAGACTAAATTAAATGAAAAAGGAGACATTTTAATAGGGGGAGAATAAAAAATTATGATGCATTTTTTTAAATTAATTAATTAATTAATTAATTTATTTATTTATTTGTTTATTTTGATGCTTTATTCTTTTTACCCATGCACAAACAATGAAGAATTGTTCTTGTATTACTAACATTAGGAAATATAATAAATGCTATAATAATTTAGCTCTATAGTTTTAGCTCCTTCTGAAACTCTTGAGACACATGAAGATAATAAATTGATAATCAGTGAAAAAAATAAATACAACTCTACCTTAAAGAAATAAAGTCAAAAAAGTGGACGTTTTAATGTCGCATTGCACACACAACAGTTTCCCCAGATATGTATTTATTTATTTCTCTGTTGACAGACGTCGCACTGGTTCTCCTTGAATGAACCCATCAGCGATCTCTGCCATCGGATTCCTCCTGCCACTATATTTAAAAATGTATGCTCACGTGTCAAAGACATAATCATACATCATGTTAGCTGTACTGAAGAAAGACCTAATCGTGCATTCATGTGACACCTCTGCTGACAAACCAGCCTGTGGTTTTTCAAAGCGTTTGCACATTCACCTCAGCGCTTTTTGCTGAGTGTTGTGGAGTAGCGTTTTCCCCCCCGGGTGACTGATGAAAACGCCAGCGCTCTGCAAATTTCCCAAACGTGGGCACACCTTGTGACAAATCCAATGCTTCATGTAATGCATCAGCGATACAAAGGCAAACATATCAACTTTTAATCTTTGCCTGCGTTTTGTTTCTGCCAAATTTCTGAGGCGCTCTTGATGTATTGCCCGTGCCGCTGTAAGAGAAGCGTAGCGGGAGGAATAATACACTGAGATCACTTTAATATGGAACTTTTTATTTGACGAAATCACATTAACGTAAATGTTGAGCTGAAAACTCCAGTTCTCAATAGAGAAATACGTGTGTGTGTGTGTGTGTGTGTGTGTACGTTATCACACAGTGTTGTATTTTTAAAGGAATGCTGGATATAAATAAATAAATAAATAAATAATAATAATAAAAATCATAACACCAATAATAATAATCAAAATCATAATATTAATAGTTATTATTAGTATTATTATTGTTGTTGTTGTTGTTGTTATTATTATTATTAACATCTTGTGTCAATTTTTTGTGTCTAATTGTTTAGTTTGCAGCAAGTAGCTGTGTAATAAGCATGAACATCCAGGCAAGTTGTTATAGTAGAATAAAACCTGGAAAGCTTATCAGCGGACGTGATGTGAGTTATATAAATGAATATTAACATTAATATAACATTAATGCATAACATTAATAGTGTTATAATATTGTCTTAATAAATATAAAAAAAAACTCCTTTCATGTCTACTCCACATGAGTAGACTTTTGTGGAATCTGTTTCATTCTGTAGATGGTCTGCTCACTTAAACCTTTTGCATGAGCAAATCCATTTTCTCGTTAGTGAAGCATTCAGTTTTTCCGCTCACACAACCTGCCATGTAAATAGTGAATGTGCCATGCTGCGAATCGCTCTTAAAGGTAATGGGAGGTGAGACTCTGATTGGTTTAATGCATGTTATGCCCAAAACACACCCATAACTCATTAAGAGAAAAATGACAACACTTTGCAAATCCACCAGAGGGCGCAATATATACTTCAGCTGACCAGGCCAGCTTGACTGACCGACTGACCCCCTTTCCTAAACCCAACCGATAGTGTTTTTTAAAAGTGATCTAGAAAAAAGAAATCCATTGCAGCCACATGATTTCACCACGTTTTCAGCCTGTTGTTTATTTATTTATTTAATTTTTTGCTTTAGTTTTACCTGGTTTCTGGAACCGTTCTTCGCCGGACTTGAACCCCATCGTTTGCAATGATTCTAGATTAAAGATCTGCTCTGTAAACCACATTTGACCTGTCTTGTAGATCGTTGTGCAGAGGCAGATATTTCTGGGCATATATCTCTGCGAGGGTCTCCGCGCCGCAGGGGCTCCACTCCTGTCCTCAAATCATAGCATGCAAAATAATAATGAATGTTTCTAAAAATACAGTTCGTTTTCCGTGCAACAGCATGAGGTGCAGTTAGTCTGTACTTTTCCAAAAGACTTCTGAAGTTTGGTAGCTGTATATTTAGATTAATATTATTCACAGCCCTAGTTCTAATAGTTTGAATTATTGTCTATTTGTTTGCTTTTAGCACTCAAGGACACATTATATTGATTAATATTGAAAGTAAAGATATTGGTGATGCTACAAAATATTTGATTACAAATAACTGTAAGGGCCCTATCATACACCCTGCACAATAAGGTGCAAGATGCGTGTGGCGCGATTTGTTGCTATTTTCAGACCAGCACAACCCTAATTTTCTCGTTTTGCGTCACGTTGTTTAAATATCAAATCCATTTGCGCCACTTTGTGGACTCATGGGTGTGCTGGTCTATAAAGGAGGTGTGTTAAGGCGTATTGTTGGCACGTTGCTATTTTGAGGAACTGAAATAGACTGCGCCATTGACCAACTAAAAGCTGGTCTAAAGTCCAGCGCAGAGCTCGTTGGTTATGCGCCTATGCAGGTCCAAACGCTTACACATTGCTTAATACACACAGGATGTACAGCAATACGCAAATATCTTTACATATGAAAAAAAAAATAAAGAATTAAAATGTTACAAAAATTATTATTTTCTACATAAATATAAAAAACACTACCTCCATGCCTTCTTCACCTCAGGGCTTTTTACAGTTTATTCATGACAATTTGCATTTGTATAATGTTATTATTAGTATTATTTATTATATGCATATTTATATTTGTTTTAATCAAGACTAGTTTAGATTTGTCTGCCTGTCGGGTCTTGGAGACATCTGCATCGCCATATGGGGCATAAGAATAGGACGTGTGTTTGGATATAACTCCACACTTCTTTATTATTGTTCATTTATTCGTTTGCTGGAAATTAGAACTGAATTTAGAAATAGTTTTGAAACGAATCTTTGTGCTTAACAAACAAAATTAAATATGTAGCCTAATGGATGTCTTCAGTGGAGGGCGTACAACACTGTTTCCTTATCCACGAAAGTAAAGGAGTAAAGTAAAGAGTAAAAGTAAAGTAAAGAGAAAGTAAAGAGGCCGAATGGAGGAGGCTCGTTATTTATCCTCGCGCTGCAGATGGTCTGTTTAACTGTTTTCTCACCAGTGAAAAATTCAGTTTTTCCACTTACAAAGTCCGCCATGTAAATAGCAAATGCACCATGGTGCGACGCAACTGACTCTTAAAGGTAATGGGAGATGAGACTGATTGGTTTAATGCACGTTATACTCAAAACACACCCATAACTCATTAAGAGAATAAGCACAACCCTGTTAGACTATGCGCCAGGGCGCAGACCGTATTTTTCCATCTTTAAAATAGCAAAAGCGCCTAGATCGTTAAAATAGAGCCCTAAATCTTTCTATCAAATAATTTAGAAAAGGCATGTTTTTACTTCTTTAATATTCAATTAACCCCTCAATAAAATGAATATTTTTTTTCTCTCAAATATAACTTATTTTTTCACAGTTGTTATTCAATACCTCAACATGTATCTTTTTAACTGAACAAAAAAAAAAAGCTTTATATAAATTGGTGCTGATGGTTAGTCTGTACCATTTTCTTTCTTTCCTTTTTTTTATTTATTTATAGCAGCTTCCTATTTTCTGACACGTCCCTGTTTAATATACGCAACACCAACTGTGTGTCCCTCTGATTTTCTAGTCTAAAAATGAACGGAATGAACACATCTGCCTTAAATAGCTTCATCGCTTCAGGCAGGTTACAACTGCAGCTATTTTGTCAAAGCCAACAACTGTGCATCTAAATGAATTCATGTCTGCGCTGTTTTCAATATGAGTTTTGACACGCATTTCCAACCTTCTGCAGCTTCACCAGTCAAAATGTAACGTTTCAGATAAGAATAATGTTTTTCCATAACTTTACAAATGATTCAACACTGGCTGCTATTCAATATGTGTACAAGAAGAATTAAAAACAGAAGGTGTGAATGTGAAATATATCACATTTGACTAGATCTAGGGTTTCTGTGTGGCCGTGTATTTTATTTCACAACTCTGAAGTCATTTTTAGTGACTTTTACATTGGGTTTTTCATGTTCGTTGGCCGACCGCCACGTTTCATCAGAACTGCAAAGTGTAAATGCATTTCCACACAGCTCGCAGTCTTCCAGAAAAAAGCAAAAAAAGCTGTACTGCAGATTCCAAATGCAATCCGCTCAAAATATGTCGGATTCTTTGAATTCTGGACCGTGAAAAATCAGTTTTTGTCCGTCCGTTTTGTTGGCGGCTAACTGTGCATCCTACATAGTGTGCTTTAGCCTACTCATTATTGCATGCTAATTTGTTCACCCTTCATTCCTTCCTGACAAAACCAGCGACACAAACATTTGTCCTGCAATTCCTGCCAGTATTTGAAAGTGTCATGAATCTATAAATACAAGGAACAGATAAATGCTGTGAAAAATGAGGCGTATTGTTATGTAGACGCTGTAGCCAACCTCTGACAACTTGTCTTTAAAAAAATAAAAATAAATAAAATTCTGGAAAACAATCACAACTGCATATTTATGAGAGTAAAACCTAGCGACGAAGTACAGGTTACTTAGTAATTAGTCCCCTGTGAATTGAACAATATGTAACATTTAGCCAAAATAAATACACGCAGTCTTCACCTTGGCAGAACTTACTAACTTTCACTGATATTAAGGATGCTGACTCTGATAATGAGGGACTTTGCTAAAGACCAGACTTCAGCACTATTGTTTTAATGAGCTTTAGATTATTCTACTTGAAAAAGCCTTTCCAGTAGAGGCAGGTTCAATGCACTGAAACATTCATAAGTCCCATCTAGAGAATGGGATATCATAGAGAATTGGTGGATACCTTGTATTTTTGGACTATGGCTTATTACTGAGTAATTGCCTAGAAACTACGTAACAACCAGAACAGAAACTATAGGAGCCTAGTGACTGCTTAGTGATGAGCAAGCAACATTGCTGTTATGCTGGGTTCACACTAAAAGCACAGAATTAAGTATTTGTTCAAATAAATTACACACAAAGTCAATGCAAACCTGTGAACAGATGCAAATTATCGATGCATGGTGCGAATGACAAGGACTTGCCGAATAAGTTTGTTACAGTGCAAGTTTGGTTAAGTGAAGTTTGATATTAAACTAATTTCGAGATTGACCCATCTGGCCCACATTAGCTAATCACGATCCTCCAATCAAAGGATCCCAAGTCACTATATATATCCTCATTTCCTTTCTACAACTATCTTCGTCTGGAAGAAACCCCCCTTCCTCCCCTTCTTCCACCTTTATCCAGAATGGGAGGCACGGCGGCCCAGTGACTATCACTGTTGCCTCACAGCAAGAATACGACTGGCTCCGGGTCCTCGCCGGGTAATTGGTATTTCTGTGCATGGGTTAGGGTTAGGGTTAGGGTTAGGGTTAGGGTTAGTTTGCATGTTCTCCCTGTGTCCGCGTGGGTTTCCCCCGGGTTCCCCGGTTTCCTCCCACCATCCAAACATGCTCTATATTATAGACAAAATTAGCTAAGTCTCCTCAATATCTTACTCTCGGGAAGTTCACCTTAGCCTCAGCAGCGGGGGAGTTTCAAAATCGACCTGAGCTCAATCTCCCCTCACCCTGCGAAAGGGAGGGAGCCCTGGGCCCGAGGATCCCTTGAGCTCAGGGCTCCCTCCCGGGACAGCAAGCCAAACAAGCTATTTATAAATTGTGAGCTAAGTGTGAACTTTTGAATTGAACTTACCTAAAGTCAATCGAAAAAACATTTTGTGACTGGGAAAAAGATCCTGCGAGTAAACTAGGGCTAGTGATGCAGTGGTTCATGCCAGGTGTGAATGCAGTGTTTTCAAAGTACTCATATTTGTAATTTTTCATATTGTGGATGATTCATCATTTGTCCATATCTGCTTTTTCCATTAAAATTGCCATTTTTTCAGTAGGGATTTTAAAAGCTTTGAAACCAACTAAGCAGATATGAGAGGAATTGCAACAGTGCTTACTGTGAATAGAAGATAGAAAAAGATAAATGTACAAGACTCAACCTGACATTGAGGAAAAGAAAAACAATCCCATGACGCATTGCAAATGAAACAATTCAATTAAAAACTAAAAACTAATTAAAGTTAGGTGAATATAATACGTTTCCATTTGTTTATGTATTTACTAACATGCACTGAGGATGAACTATACTTGTACAGCATTTATTAATTGTTATTAATGTTATGTAAACTAATAAAACCCACGCGAACACGGGGAGAACATGCAAACTCCACACAGAAATGCCAACTGACCCAGCCGAGGCACGAACCAGCGACCTTCTTGGTGTGAGGCGACAGCGCTACCCACTGCGCCACAGCGCCGCCCAATAATATTGATGATAATAATAATAATAATAATAATAAATAAATAAAAAATAGTAATAATAATGGGCAGTGCGGTGGAACAGTCCGTAGTGTATGTGTGTGAATGAGTGTATGGGTGTTTTCCAGTGATGGGTTGCAGCTGGAAGGGCATCCGCTGTGTAAAACATATGCTGGATAAGTTGGCGGTTCATTCCGCTGTGGTGACCCCTGATTAATAAAGGGACTAAGCCGAAAAGAAAATGAATGAATAATAATAATAATGATGATGATGAGGATGGTAATAATAATAATAACAAGTTGTTCTTGTTAACATTAATAATTGCACAGTGAGTTAACTACAACTAACAATTAACATATTTTCATTAGCTAATGTTTACAAAGATGACATGTGTAATAAATGTATTCTTCATTGTTAATGAACTAATAATAATAACTGATGTAGCCTCACCTTTATTATAAATCATTTACAATTCATTGTTTTTCTGAAATATATTTGACTCTCATAAAGGGATAGTTCACCCCCAAATAAAATTAAACCTCTGTCATCATTTACTCACCCTTCACTTGTTCAACACATATTTGAGTTTCTTTCATCATATATATATGATGGTTGCTGGCATTCATCGACTTCCGTATTATTATTATTTTTCTTACTATAGAAGTCAATGGTTATCGGCAGGGTTTGACATTAACAGCGCACTTTGGCTGGTTGAAAATAATTTTTAAATTGCCAGAGCTGCCTCATACCTAAGGGTTAGAATTTTAGTTTAAGACCATTTGTCAATATGCGTGCAGATGTGCTCTTAGAGTCGAGAAGCAGCACGACTGATAACTGTTCACGTGAGCAAAAGTAAGCAGGTGAATACCCAATGAGAGGATGATCACATGGTAGGGTGAGACACAGGCGATCCTCGCTCACTGACGTTGTGAGCAAGGCACAGCTGATGTGATGCGCGCGAGTGCTTAAGCTCCCGTTTCCTTGCGCAAAACAACCGTGCCTGGAAACGCAACTGGTGTGATCGTTTCTCTTTGAAATAGATTGGAAAAAAGCAGTGCACGTGCACCCACAGTCCTGCTGCTGTCAAGAGATCTCCAGATTTTTTGTATGCAGCAGCTGTTGCCGCTTTCGCTTTTATCATTCTTTAAACAGATTATTACTGGGCCTAACGTTAACCGTGTGCACGCGATCATCCTTTCACTATCACACACAGAATGTTTTTTGAAAGTTATTTCTGTATTATACACACAGAAAGTTATTTTTGTTAATATGGTTTAATTATTATCCTTTACAATAACATTGCTTTAATAGGAGATTAACTCTCCATTTATCTATGGTTACCTAGTGATCTGGGACCTTTAGCCAGGACAGACTGCCGTGTATAGTTTAGATAAATGGGAATATTTTTTTATGAACATTTTTGTTGAATAAAAAGTGTATGTATACAGCTTGTTTAGCTTTGTTTTGACAAATTATTTAACATTTGTGGCAAGGAAATAATTAGTTTGGTGTGGCCAGAGAAAAAATGGCTAAATCCTTAGTGTCGAGCCCTAAAACGTCATGTGAAATAAAAATATAAAAGTTAAAGTAACAAGGAGGCATGTGGACATAACACAAAATTGAAATATTAGTAATTTTTTAGCATGCCAAAGTCAAATTTATGCATATAACATATATTTCCCAACAACAAAATTGTGGCTAGTGAAAATGGCGAGTGGCTAGTAACATTCGAAAACTACTAGCCACAGTGGCTGGTGATCAAAAAAGTTAATATCAAGCCCTGATTATCGGTACATGGGTAGAAAAAGTACAAAAAAACTTAAATTTGGGGGAAAAAAAACTAAAAACATTAAGGTAACTTCAGTGATTTCAGATCTCAGTGATTGGGACAACATGAAGGGATTGTGTGGAACCCAGCATTTTTTACAGTGTAGAGTAAATTATTATTTTTGTGTGTGTGTGTGTGTGTGTGCGCGTGTGCGTGTGTGTGTGGGTGTGAACTGTCCCTTTAACAGCAGTGTTTTATAACCCAAGTTGCTTTTTTTTTACGCAAGGTCTTATTGTTAAAGTTCAGATTTACAAATCTGACTCAAGAATTGACCTCATCTTAACCAAGCCAACTCTGGCGTTTAAAGAGTAAGTTCAGTCTTCAGTGCAGCCTTATAATTACACAAACCAGGGCTTTGATCGATGCTCTGGGATCAGGGAGTTCAGAATCAAAGCGGTCCAGCAAAAACCTCCCCATCTGCTGTGGTGGAGCGAGACTTGATGACAGAGCCAGAAACATGCAGAGGCCTGGAGCCGCACAGATCTCCAGCACATCACAGAGAGCCAGCCAGACTAATGCAGACGCTTGTTAGGTTCGCATCGGTGACACTCCTGACCCCTCTGGCCCCTCTGCTGCCGTTCTCGTTACCGCGGCGACGAGCTCGTGCCATTATGTCAGTATGTGTCAGCAGTGCTAAATAAGGGTCTCGGGGGCCTGGATCAGGCTGGAGACTCTGTATATGTGTGGAAAAAGGAGAAGGAGATGCTAAACCGCTGAACATGAGGATTAAAGTAGAAGGGAAGCTGTCAAGAAAGCATTTATTTCAATAACTCATTACAGTGTTAAAAAAAAAACATTGACTTTTGTATGTAATATTGTAAGGTCTTCACAGTGTTTTGTGTTAACTCAACTTTTAACCCAATTACTGTAGTTTAGAGATCTGCGCGGGACTGAATTTTTAGTCCCGCTCCTGCTAGGTTTTATTCCACACCCGACCGCTCCCGCTGTATATTCAGCCTTTGTTCACCCGCTGCCCAACCCGCCCCGTTTTATAACCGACCCGACCGTTCCCGCTAAATTTAGATCTGGTTTCCAAAATCTCACGTTAAAATTGGATACTATCAAAAGAGAGATAACAGATAAAAATGTAAGTTGTGCCCCTTTGTGATGAGACATGAGTGCCGTGTTTGTGGCTGGTGAGGCTTTCAAAGTCAGATTTACAAACATATCCACTCAATATATTTGCCAACTACCGATTGTGTTTCATATATCATATCAGCATTTTTTCTATACGCATAGCAGGTACATATTGGTCCAAGGAAGAATGTAAAATGTATAGCGATTAAATAGGCCTCCCATAAACACCCAGCTAGAGTCCAGACAGCCTATAACAAGCGACACACAGCACCACGGCGGATACGCTCGCTCTCTCTCATTCACACACACACACACACACACACACACACACACACACGCACACACAGTACAGCACCACGGCGGATGCGCACACTCTTTCTCTCGCTCGCTCACGCTCACTCTCACTCTCTCTATATCTCTCGGGAACGCTTTATTGTTAGACCGCCCGCTCCCGTTCAAATTACACCAGAGTGACCGACCGCTACCGCGTTTTATTCGGAAATGTATTCCCGCGCTGCAAGAAATCTGGTCGGTCCCGCGGCTCCCGTGGTACAGCCGCAGGAATGCAGACCTCTACTGTAGTTGACTTGATGTAAGTTGAGCCAACCCAAAAAAAGCTGTGCAGCAAGTTGCCTTACAATTTGAAGTTGAGTCAATGTTTTTTTTACCCTTTTCACATTTCCAGATTTCTCAGCAGTGGAAGTCATCATAGTTTTATAAACTTAGAGCGCGGTATATGGGAGAATACCACCAAAAATGTATGTATGTGAGTATATTAAGAGTGTAACGATACACATATTCGTATTGAACCGTTCGGTACGAGGCTTTCGGTTCGGTACGCATTACAAACCGAACGATTCAGACTAATATCTGAAAAGATAAAAGAGGATAAAGTGTGTAAAATATAATGTTTTCAGCGCAACTATGCTCAACAAGGCATCCCAAATAAAGCGACTGCCCCTCCCACCTCCAAAACACTACTCCATTCAGGCATACGCTGCACTAGCTCATGGCAAAATGGCTAGTAACAATAATGCAATCCTCCTATAACCAACATGTTTGGCGTTTGCGAGCACTTTGGTTTCCCTAAAGTTACAATTGTGATGGCAAGAGAGTGGTAGATAAAAAAAACAACGATATGTCGCATCTGCTACACGACAGTAACCTAACATAAGCTGCAATACTTTGAACATGTCAACCCATTTACGCTGATATCACACCAATGTTTCAATAACTGGAACTAGACGAAAACTAGAAACATGCACACTACAAACAACTATAGTTTATCCCCGCTACATTCAGACAGGTACTTCCTACATATTCGAACAGGGCAAAACAAATCACAGAGGCGATCAGTACATTTATAGCCGTGGATATGAGACCTTAACCGGTAGTGGAAAATTCTGGTTTTAAGAAAATGTTAAATGTAATCAAGCCCCGTTACATTATTCCTTCACGAGCCCATTTCAGTCAGACAATAATTCCTGCTTTCAGATCCACTGAAATGGCAGGTGACAGTCACATCAAGCCGATCTGTGCTGTCTATATATAAATAAAAAATAAAATTTCATTAAAATTAAAAAAAAAAAAACTTAAAATGTATTGAAACTGAGTTCCATATTAAAACAAAATTGTTCTTTTTTTCTATTTGTTTACATGCTACAATACTACATTTCATTTTTATAAGGAGCTTTTTGGTTTGGGGTATAAAGGAGGATGTTTTATTTGCTGCTAAGAAGAAACCCCAGAAGATCAAACTGTTCAAACTAAAAGAAAAAACAAGATCACACTTTTATGATGTTAGTTTTAATAAATAAAAAAAGTGAAAAATCAAGGAAATTCTCTGGCAATTGTTTTTTTTGCTGTATCGAAAACATACCAAACCATAACACCACTAGTATCGAACCGAATCATGATTTTTGTGAACCATTACACCCCTAGTGTATATATATTGGGGGGTTGTATTAGACGGCAGCCAGAAGAGAGAACGTCAAATTTACTGTCCTTAGAAATACCTTGCATAAGCGGTAATTAGTTTGTTTCTTTTTGTAATTTGATGCAAATATAATCTATAGTATAACTTTAGAAATGTGCATACATTAAAAAAAAAAAACAGTCAAGATATTAAAAACGTTCATGAAATTGAGATATTAATTGCATATTATTTTTAATAAAAATTTTAAACAGCAAATTAGTAAGAATATCAAAATTATTGTTTTAATGTTTAATGGTAATGTTAATGGTAATGTTAATGGTAGTGTTAATGGTAATGTTAATGGTAGTGTTAATGGTAGTGTTAATGGTAATGTTAATGGTAGTGTTAATGGTAGTGTTTTCTGCAATTGCATTTAGACTTTGTGTTTGCATTTTCATAATTTTGCCATGGGATGTTTATAGCAAAATTCAATGTGTATTTCATAATGCATTCTGAAGCAAAGGTATAGCAGAAACGTAGCAAGTTAAATGTAGTATTACTGCACTGACACTCACACTAAAGATGTTTTAGAAATTCATTTTTAACGAATACATTGCGACAAATGTTGAGTCGATGTTGATTGGTTTTGATAATTCATTCTTGTGATGGCAGGTTTGAGAACAAGTCATTTAATGGGTTCTTCTTAGTGAACTTAAAAAAGCTTGACAAAATTGTGGCGTTAATTTGATGTTATTGTTGTGGAGTATTATTTTTTGCTATTGAGTATTATCATTGAAGTATAGAGTGGAGAAGGGGTAGGATTAAATAAGCAAATACTTCTTCCTATTCCTATTCGGACATGTATGAGTTAAATTTGTTTTATTTGCTTTGTTTAACAATTGTATTTATTTATTTAGTTTTATTACATGTTCGAAATAGGGCGTCACAGTGGCGCAGTGGGAAGCACGATCGCCTCACAGCAAGAAGGTCGCTGGTTCGAGCCTCAGCTTGGTCAGTTGGCATTTCTGTGTGGAGTTTGCATGTTCTCCCCGTGTTCTCGTGGGTTTCCTCCGGGTGCTCCGATTTCCCCCACAGTCCAAAGACATGCACTATAGGTGAATTGGGTTAGCTAAATTGTCCGTAGTGTGTATGGGTGTTACCCAGTGTTGGGTTGCAGCTGGAAGGGCATCCGCTGCGTAAAACATATGCTGGATAAGTTGGCGGTTCATTCCGCTGTGGCGACCCCAGGTTAATAAAGGGACTAAGCCGAAAAGAAAATGAATGAATGAATGTTCGAAATATTTCCCAGTACTGGGGTAGCTGGAATAGTTGGTGATTCATTCCGCTGTGGCGACCACTGATAAATAAGGAACTAAGCTGAAGGGAAATGAATGAATGTTCGAAATAAGGATTTTTTTTTTTTTTTTGGCAAAAATATTAAATGGTTTCAGTTTTCTTTACTCAAGCAGTTCAAGACTTCTTTTTTTTCAGTCTTACGCTGAGTGCGATCTGATGAGCATTTCCCCAATCTGTTTGATAAGGTTTGATCTGTTCCAATGTCTGCCGTGAGCCAATAAAGTTGTTGATCCTGTTCTAAGCTCTCCGGATGAGCTCAATTACGGTCCGTCTAATGTGATGTGACGTGTGAATGTGTCCGGAGTCAAATCCGCCCAACAGTAGCAGGAAACAGAGTCAAGTTTTTAAAGAGAGATAAATGGATGCTGTTATGTCTGACAATCAAGCTCGTGGTCCCCCTGGTGCTGCGTCAACATTGATTTAACGGCAGGCGAAATGTCCTGATTATGTAAAACCAATGTGAAAAGCTGCTGCTATTTATAAACGCAGTGCACATCATCACGCATCATAGACGAGACAGGGGGGAAGAGTGTCGTGTCAAATAAGCCGCCGGGAGGACCAATCCTGAATCCCGGATCCATCGCGTGCTGATAAACATCGCTTTCCAGACGAGCAAGGTGTTCGACGCAGCTGCTTATTTGCATAATCAAATGATAGCCTGATGAGAGGAAATTGCAGGACAAACAATAATGCAATGGAGGACGGTAAAGTAATCAGCAGGCGGATGAGCTTGACCTTTGGCGCTTTTGTTTTATACCCCTTTTGCTGGAAATCACCTGCTCGTCTTGGAGGAATTGAATGCAGTTGAGTTTAAAATGCATTAAAGTTTCCTTTTGATAGTGTTGTTGATAAATGTCCCCTTAAGAACAGAGGGAATGATATGCATTTATAATGCATGAGAGGATAATGAAACTAGCTGGGCCAATCTCATGAAAATGCATTCAATTCAGGTCACAGTAAAAAATATATAAAAATGTAAAAACGTGTGTGCATATAATGTAATTATTGTGTATATACTATGTATATATTCATTCATTCATTTTCCTTCGGCTTAGTCCCTATTCATCAAGGGTCACCACAGTGGAATGAACCGCCAACTTATCCAGCATATGTTTTACACAGCGGATGCCCTTCCAGCTGCCACCCAGTACTGGGAAACATCCATACACACTCATTCACACTCATACGCTACGGCTAATTTAGTTTATCCAATTCACCTATAGCGCATGTCTTTGGACTTGTGGGGGGAAACTGGAGCAGTCAGAGAAAACCCACGCCAACACGGGGAGAACATGCAAACTCCACACAAAAACGCCAACTGACCCAGCAGGGGCTCGAACCAGCGACCTTCTTGCTGTGAGGCGACAGTGCTAACCACTGAGCCACCGTGTCACCCCTATGTATATATTGTAATTATTAAATTAAAATAATTCTCTTTTTTATATCTAATTGTAATTACAAATTATAATATATAATACAATATAAACATATATATATATATATATTTTAATAACATGGTGTTTTGTGTAATATTTCTATTTGTTTTAATAGGAATAAATACACACTGTAAACAATATATAATATAGGTATTACTTGTAATGCATTTATGTCAAAATATGTTACTTTTGCGTTTAAAATCATTACTTTTAAAAACATGCTGATTATGACAGTGATTTGTCATGTTAAAAATGTAAAGCATACTTTTTTTGTGGGAATATGTTTAAATAATTTGAATTCAATATTTATAATAATTCAAAATAAGTTAATAAAAACAAATATTTGATTTATTTTTGCCATAAGTTTATTATTAAAATAGTATATTGTTTACATATAATTTTAATATAAAATCATGATATGTATGATACATAAAATACATTTGTTTTGTAATATAAATAATATAGTGATGCAATAATTTATAGGACAATATATTAATGATGTATTTTTTATATTTAGGGAAGAAACATTAAATTGATATGATTTTTTTAGCTTCATTGTTTTGTATGTGCATGGTACAAACATACAAACAAATATAATATAATATAATATAATTGTCAGGTGTCTGTTCTGTGTTGTGATCATGTGCTCCATTGTTCTGTTTCCCGCCGTTTCCTAATGTTCATTAGTTTCACCTGTGTTCCTCTCCTGTGTATTATCAGTTTCATTAGCCCATGTGTATTTATACCCCTTAGTTTGTTTCCTTCGTTGTCCGGTATTGTACGTCATGTCATGTTGTCTTCACCCCATGATCGTCATCCCTGTGAGTTGTCTTCCTGAGTGTCCCAGTTCCGTTTGTAAATAAATCTACGTGTTTTGATAACTCCCGTGTTTCGTGCCTTTGTGGAAAGCAGGCGTGACAATAATATTAATTCATTCATTTTCCTTCGGCTTAGTCCCTTTATTCATCAGGGGTCGCCACAGCGGAATGAACCGCCAACTTATCCAGCATATGTTTTACACAGCGGATGCCCTTCAAGCTGCAACCCAGTACTGGGAAAACTTCCATACACACTCATTCACACACACACACCACGGCCAATTTGGTTTATTCAATTCACCTATAGCGCATGTATTTGGACTGTGGGGGAAACCGGTGCACCCGGAGGAAACCCACGCCAACACGGGAGAACATGCTCTCAGAAATGCCAACTGACCCAGCCGGGACTCGAACCAGCGACCTTCTTGCTGTGAGGCGACAGTGCTAACCACTGAGCCACCGTGTCGCCCCATAATATAATATAATATAATATAATATAATATAATATAATATAATGTAATAAAATATAATATAATATAATATAATATAATGTAATTATTGTCCATTTTGTGCATTATCTATATTGTGTGATTATTGTTTGTGATACAGCAGTGTGTTATTAAGCAGCTGCAGGTCATGTTCACCCAGACTGACTGCTGTAACCCAGCAGGAGCATCCGGATGTTTCTCTTCAAGGTTAAGTAGCTCTGCTCCGCTACAGCCTCTGATTAAAACACCTTTAGCTAGGTTAATGCACAAAACCTACATCCAACAAGATAATTACACCACGGCACGGTTATTAAAAGATAATCACACTTATTACACTAATTACCACTGAAGTCACTCAAGAGATGTATTCATTTTAGGATTCGAGTGTGCAAAATTGCACATGGTTGTTAAAATGTTTTCGGCAGTACTTTATTTTGATGCTGATCCTTTTTTAGTGAACAATCTGTTCTGTTCCTATCGGGAGTAGTTTTAGCTTAGCTTAGCATAGGTTGTTGAATCGGATTAGACCATTAGCAAATCACTCAATATTTTTTCTATTTAAAGCTTGACTATTATTTTGTAGTTACATCATGCTCTAAAACTGACAGAAAATGAAAAGTTGCTATTTTTATTACAACTTGTTTTTTATTGTTTGAGTGAGATGCTAATGGTCTAATCTGATGTAATAGTCTATGCTAAGCTAAGCTAAAAGTGCTCCTGCCAGACTCTAAATGGATTTAAAAATGGTAAAACTCAACAGTTTAACTCTATGGGAGTTGTAAAATGAGCCTATTTAAAAATAAAAAAAGGAGTGGAGTGTTCCTTCCTTTAACTTAATGGGGCTTTTAAAGTCATACTGGTGGTTATGATCTAATAAACAACTTTAAAACCTTGAGTAAATTTCCTGTACAAGCCATTTACATTTCATTACAAAAATCAGCCAGTGATTTACAGCTGCAATTTTCAGGCAGTACAGAGAGAAATTTATATTCGCAAGGGGGCCAAAAAAAGCTGAGGCGTAGAAATCTCTCAGTCTGGAGGGTTTAGTTGTCCACCGCTCGCAGAAACTGCTTTTAAAGTGTCGCAAGATGCTGCGCAGCTGCACAAGCCAGAATAAGCTGTGTGTAGATCCATGCTGGAGCAGATGGAGAAACCCCAGTCACCAGTCAATAGTACACTTGAACTGGGAGTTAAGTAAACATGCAAACATGTAATCGCACACTTCAGGAACAATTCAGTGCATCAGATGAGCCAAAAAAAAAAAAAGTGATTTTATTTGATTTTTTTCTCACAACATTGATGATGATACACATACACACTCACCCACACACTCACTCTATGGTCAATTTAGTTTATTCAATTTATCTATAGTGCATGTCTATGGACTGTGGGGAAAACCGGAGCACCCGGAGGAAACCCACGCAAACACGGGGAGAACATGCAAACTCCACACAGAAATGCCAACTGACCCAGCCGAGGCTCGAACCAGCGACCTTCTTGCTGTGAGGCGATCGTGCTACCCACTGCGCCACCGTGACGCCCTATGTTATATTATATTATTATACATTTATTTTTGTGTATTTATTATTTATAAAGTTAATTATCTAAACCCAATTAATATTTCTTAAAATTAACTGTAACTGAAATGAAAAACACTATATAAATAGTTTAATTTAACATTTCCCAGGGAATATTTCTCATTTTTAGTTGTGATGAATTCAATCAAATTTACTAATATATTTAAATAGAAATATGTTTTAATATAATGGAGGGTAGTTAACTGAAACAGTCTTATTTTAAATAATAATAATAAAAAAATGTATTAGATGAGTGAAATACAAATGTTGCCAATGAATGTTTTGCGCTTACTTTTAGATTAAATGAATGTGCTATATTCACAAAAAATAGAATAAAGTAATAGCATTTGAATGGAATTATGTGATGTGTAATTAAATATATTGTATATTTTACAAGTGCACTTTTACATTATTATTATTATTATTATTATTATTATTATTATTATTATTATTAT
>CAIGQV010016298.1:7318506-7338847 GCA_903798115.1 Danio jaintianensis | reverse complement strand
TTTAGCTCATGTTTAAGTCATAGTTTCTGGTCATAGTTTGTTGTTTTATTTATTTGTTATTTTGTTACTTTTTGTACCTGGATGTCCTGTT
This sequence comes from Danio jaintianensis, assembly GCA_903798115.1. Taxonomy (NCBI): domain Eukaryota; kingdom Metazoa; phylum Chordata; class Actinopteri; order Cypriniformes; family Danionidae; genus Danio; species Danio jaintianensis. Next base: position 7,338,756 of record CAIGQV010016298.1, on the reverse strand, counting down.
TTTGCACGATGTCCTGTTTTTGTATGACAACTCACCATTAAATGCACATGGATCCTACCTCTTGTCCCGTCTGCAATACCTCCCAGTAACGTGACAGTTGGTGTGCCTGCAGGAGCAGGGTTGGAAAACATAGCTCTATAGCATCGTCAAGCTGCCTTTCAAAAGTTTGTGGGTGGTTTTGTAATGTTTTGCAAAGTGGTCACACTTTACAATAAGGTTTCATTAGTTAATGTGTTTACTAACATGAAGTAAGTATGAACGATGCTCGTACAGCATTTATTAATTATAGTTCAACATTTACTAATGCATTGTTAAAATCCAAATTCATGCTTGTTAACATTGCAAAAGTACAATACAATGTAGTTTCTTTGGCTGAAATAGTAAAAAAGTGTATTATTATTCATTTATTTTATTTTCGGCTTAGTCCCTTTATTAATCTGGGGTCGCCACAGCGGAATGAACCGCCAACTTATCCAGCATATGTTTTACGCAGCGGATGCCCTTCCAGCTGCAACTCTTCACTGGGAAACATCCATACACACTCATTCACACACATACATACAGCTTACCCAATTCACCTATAGCGCATGTCTTTGGACTGGTGGGGGAAACCGGAGCACCCGGAGGAAACCCACGCCAACACAGGGAGAACATGCAAACTCCACACAGAAATGCCAACTGACCCAGCCGAGGCTCAAACCAGTGACCTTCTTGCTGTGAGGCGATTGTGCTATCCACTGCGCCGCTGTGACGCCGTTTTATTATTATTATTATTATTATTATATAATGTGATGGGCATCCCTAGGTGGAAATAGATAACAAAGAAAATAATTAGCGTAGCTGCTGTTCATAATGCATTTGGACAAGAGATATTAAATGTCAATGTGAAAATGAAGTGCTATAAATGAAAATAGGAGTTATACAAACAATCATAGAAACAAACATATACAACATAGAAGTATTTCTAACAAAGTGCCTGGTGTATTGAGACAAGAGGAGTGTTCCCTACGATTGGTTTGTCAGGCCCACTCACTTGCATGGAGCACACTCACGAATCCTACAGTTATGTGATGCATTGTGTGTATGCTTTACTAAAAATATATGTCTTTAATCTAGTTTTGAACTGAGAGTGTGTGTCTGAGCCTCGGACATTATCAGGAAGGCTATTCCAGAGTTTAGGAGCCATATATTAGAAGACTTGACCTCCTTTAGTAGACTTTGCTATCCTGGGTACTACCAGAAGCCCTGAGTTGAAATGACTTGATGACTTGATTGATTAAAATTGAAATGACTTTTTGTTATGTACATAATATGTTTTCAAAATTGTTTGGTTGGTTAGTGATCCATCCATCCATCCATCCATCCATCCATCCATCCATCCATCCATTATGTGGCCAACTGTAAACGGAACCTTTTTCACAAATCACAACCCATCAGAGAAAACACATGAAGTGACCAGGGGAACTGCATGCCTAAAATCCAAGATTGGTGCAAACTTAACTGAAAGTTAACTTTATGGTACAGGCTTAGGTCTAAACAGTCCCAGAACATTCTACAAAGTACAGTGTATATACACTTCAAATACGGTAAATATTTTGTGTAAGTAAACAAGTGCACAAGTGTAAATACTGTTAGCATTTCCATTAGAACAAGCCCAATGTTTAGAAAGCTACAAACCACTGACTGAGTTGTCTTTGTATTTTATACTGGACAAAAGACACCAAAAATGGCACATTGGAATGCAGTGATTGAGGTTTGAAATGATAATTGAGATGTTGATCATCAAAGAATGGCAAATTATTTCTGCCTCATAGAAATTTCGCATCACGAAATTGCTAAATCGTTACGGCGTTAGTGAAGTGGGAAATTGCTTAAAGAGCATCTTTTGATAATTTGCTTTCATCCACATTGCACAACCTCGGATTTGGTGATAATAAAAATAAAAAAATACCATCTGACAATTTTGACAAAGATTGCTCTCTGTGCACAGATTTTGCACCAATTAACCCCTTGTATGCTGTTCGGGTCTGTGGGACCCGTTTTCATTTTTTATCAAAATAAAATTGATACAAGTCATTCATTCATTTTCTTTTCGGCTTAGTCCCTTTATTAATCAGGGGTTGCCACAGCGGAATGAACCGCCAACTTATCCAGCATATGTTTTACGCAGCAGATGCCCTTCCAGCTGCAACCCATCACTGGGAAAGATAGAAGCCATTATTATTATTGTTTTTTTTTCCTCATTCCTCATTGTCTTCGGCTAATTTTCTATGAAGAACATGTATCAGAACAAATGTTCAATGACCACACACTGTACACCCCCACTACATGTTTACATTACATACAGGATGTTCAGGTCCACTAGACCCGGGGTTAAAGTAAGTGTGGAAATTGTAGTTCTTGTAGTACCTTAAGGGCTCATTCACATCGAACACATCTAAAAATGTGAGACGCAGTGCTCAGAAATGGGTTTAAAAAAAGCACAGGTCCATGTAACTCGATATTATGAATGAGATGTAATAAAGACAATAACAGACCCATTGGAAATAGGAAAACAATATGTTATTAGAACTTGAAGATACATCATATAACTCAGGATATCAATGAAAGCTTTCTCCACCACTATATACCCATAAATAAAACAGTTGTCATGCCAATGTTCTACTATAAACAGAAGCTCGCAATAGTTGTCCCGCCTCCGAGCTCTTCTGATTGCTCCACTGCTTTTGAACCTCACAGTGATGAGCTGTGCTGTGTGTGAAAGTTGACACGGTGTCTAAAAAATGTGGCGTGCGGCGCTTCAAAAGATGCAAGAGCGTCCATCCAGTGCGTGTTTACATTGAACAACAATAAAAAATAGAATGTTGGAAAGGAAAAACGCTTTCTGTGTGAACCGCCCCTAACTCTGTCCTTTTTGGGTATAGACCCAAGATAGACAGTATACACAATAGGCTAAACATGCATCAAGTGCAATAATTACATCTGTAACACAGTAAAATTCAGCCCCTCATGTGTTATATTGGTGTTCAATGGGGCTGTTCAATGGAGAAAAAAACAAAAAAACGAAGAGCACCGTAATTCATATACAGTTGAAGCCTGAATAATTAGCCCTCCTGAATTATTAGCTCCCCTGCATATTTTTCCCCCAATTCCTGTTTAACGGAAAGATTTTTTTCAACACATTTCAAAACATAATAATTTTAATAACTCATTTATAGTAACTGATTTCTTTTATATTTGCCATGATGACAGTACATAATATTTTACTACATATTTTTCAAGATATTAGTATTCAGCTTAAAGTGCAATTTAAAGGCTTAATTAGACAAATTAGGGTCATTAGGCAAGTCATTGTATAACGATGGTTTGTTCTGTTGACAATCGAAAAAAAATATTGCTTAAGGGGGCTAATAATATTGACCTTAAAATTGTAAAAAAAAAAAAAAAAAAAAAACTGCTTTTATTCTAGCCAAAATAAAACAAATAAGACTTTCCCCAGAAGAAAAAAATATGATAGGAAATACTGTGAAAAATTCCGTGCTCTGTTAAACGTCATTTGGGAAATATTTGAAAAAGAAAAAAAAAAATCACAGGAGGGCGAATAATTTTGACTTCAAAAGTAAATGGGAAATATTAAGCATAGATGCTGTTTATATTGCTTGCGTTTTGGGATGAAGTAAAAATCTGTTGAGTATTTTAACGTAAATCTTGTGACTTTGAATTAAAAACGGAAAAATGGGGCGGGTCCACCAGACCCACAAACACTGGCTGAGTTACATAAATATGAACGCCACACAAGGGTTAAGAGGTAATGACCAGTGATGGGAATAACGGTGCTATAAATAAACGGCGTTACTAACGGCGTTACTTTTTTCAGTAACGAGTAATCAATTGAATTACTGTTTCCCTTTTACAACACCGTTACGTGCGTGCGTGCGTGCGTGTGTGTGTGTTCGAGGCTGGGGCAGGACACATAACCAACCAGTGATGATGATTGGTGTGTCTGTGAACATGGTGTAACTGAGAACATGATGATTGGCTTAGAGTACATTTCCATCGTTTGCCAATCAGAGGCGGAGTAGGGCGGGTGTTGGCACATTGGCACACACCAACAACCAGGAGACTAAACGATATAAGTTCAAAGGTAGCGTTTGCAAACTGGAAATATAAGCACTACTTTTCCCTCATTGAGGTGAAAGGCAAGAATGTTTATGTATCGTGCAACTTATGCTCAGGAAAAAAGAGTCTCTCTGCATCGGTGACAAGTAATACTAATCTAATGAAGCACCTCACGTCGTCACATGCCGCCACAAAATTAGTGGCTACGCAGGTGATAACTCTGCTACCAAAGGAGGAGACAAAGCCACGACGTCAAAGCAAATTAAACTTAATTTTTCTCCACCGCAAACACTTATTACTCAGACAGAATTAAACCAAATAATATCTAGATATATAGTTGAGGACATGCTGCCGTTGTCTCTCACATTGTCCCACAACAGCATTAAAATAGTGTAGATTAGTGCACAGTGTTTTATATTTATTGTCTTTTGACAAATTAGATTTTTGTTAAAGTAATGCAATAGTTACTTTCCCTGGTAATTAGTTACTTTTATAATTATGTAACTCAGTTACTATTTGTGAGAAGTAAATATTAACTATAACTAATTACACTTTTAAAGGAACATGCCCAACACTAGTATTGACGCATTGCATTCATATTCAAATATAACCTCTTTAAAAATACAGATCACCCAAGTGTGACAGATTACTACTTTTTTTTTTTTTAAGCCGTCCTCTATTCCACGTAAACATTGCCTTCATGCAATTCAAATGGGACGTTGTTTGGGCCTGCAGAACAAATCAATAATGTTGTTGCAGCACCTGTCATTCCCTGGAGTTGCCTTTACCTCAGTTAAATAAGTAAAGATAACCGGCTCCAAGAAGGGCGGTACACGGGCTGGGCCGCTTAATCACATCTTTCTCAGGTAATCATTGATTGCTCTTATCTTAAAGCGAAAATTCCCAGCCTCCTTTTGAGTCCTTAATGAACACTGGTAGCGATATTAAATGAGCTCGGCCACTAAAGCTCACAGGCCCTGGTTTAATCTCAGGACTCAGGGCTAAACGCTGCTACTATCAGCGTTAACCCATATATGTCGATTTAGCATGCTAGCACCATGGGAGGCGAATCAATACCGATATGGCCGTACCCAGAATTATGATGAGTTCTTCTCAGAAATTGCTTATGAAGCTCATACATATGAGTTAAACATACACAGAAAACTAGGATGATTCACTTTGAGTGCAGCATTTTGTCATTAGTTTTTGCTGTGATCGCAATTACACGTAATTGTCTTCATGTTTTTGCATCTCATAGATGTATTTACGATTATGGAGAGCGTTGTGGCGGTGAAGATGTAATTCGTTTCATCATTGTTGGCGATAATTGTCTTATTTCTTGCTGGAGATGACTGTGTAAGGAATTTGCAGCATGGTTTATTTTTAAGGGCTATTGAAGCTTGCTATTAGTTCAGATCTAATGCAGTTTGTTTATTTCATGCATTTCTGCAGATTTTTCTTGTGTCGAATAAATGACAGTTCTTTTTCTCACCTCAAGTTGTTGTGAAGCCACTGATCAGTGCTTTCGAAGAGGATTTAAAATCGCCATGAGTTTATTACAAGGTTTTTGTAGCGTAATAGACAACACCAACCCAGACCATACAGTGCATCCGGAAAGTATTCATAGTGCTTCAGTTTTTCCATTTTTTTTTATGTTACAGCCTTATTCCAAAATGGATTAAATTCATTTATTTCCTTAAAATTCTACACACAATACCCCAGCTCTAAATTGAGCTCAGGTACATTCTGTTTCCACTAATCATTCTTGAGATGTTTCAGCAGCTTAATTGGAGTTCACCTGTGGTAAATTCAGTTGATTGGGCATGATTTGAAAAGGCATACACCTGACTATATAAGACAGGGTTGACAGTGCATGTCAAACAAAGTACACTGTATATACACATGGATATGCATGCACAAACCAAGCATGAATACAAAGGAATTGTCTGTAGACCTCCGAGACATGATTGTCTCGAGGCACAAGGCTGGGGAAGGTTACAGAAAAATTTCTGCTGTTTTGAAAGTTCCAATGAGCACAGTGGCCTCCATTATCCGTAAGTGGAAGATGTTTGGAACCACCAGGACTCTTCCCAGAGCTTGCCGGTGATCTAAGCTGAGTGATCGGGGGAGAAGGGCCTTAGTCAGGGAGGTGATCAATAACCCGATGGTCACTCTGTCTGAGCTCCAGCGTTCTTCTGTGGAGAGAGAAGAACCTTACAGAAGGACAACCATCTGTGCAGCAATCCACCAATCAGGCCTATATGATAGAGTGGCCAGACGGAAGTCACTCCTTAGTAAAGGGCACATAGCAGCCCACCTGGAATTTGCCAAAAGGCATCTGAAACAAAATTCTCTGGTCTGATGAGATTAAAATTGAACTCTTTGGAGTGAATGCCAGGCGTTACATTTGGAGAAAACCAGGCACCGGTCATCACCAGGCTAATACCATCCCTACAGTGAAGCATGGTAATGGCAGCATCATACTGTGGGGATGTTTTTCAGCAGTACGAACTGGAAGACTAGTCAGGATAGAGGGAAAGATGAATGCAGCAATGTACAGAGACATCCTGAATGAAAACCTGCTTCAGAGTGCTCTTGACCTCAGACTGGGGCGACGGTTTATCTTCCAGCAGGACAATGACCCAAAGCACACTGCCAAAATATCAATGGAGTGTCAAAATGAATGTCCTTGAGTGGCCCAGCCAGAGCCCAGACCAAAATCCTATTGAACATCTCTGGAGAGATCTGAAAATGGCTGCAAACCGTCGCTTCCTATCCAACCTGATAGAGCTTGAGAGGTACTAAAAATTCCCAAAGACAGGTGTGTCAATCTTGTGGCATCATATTCAAAAAGACTTGAGGCTGTAATTGCTGCAAAAGGTGCATCAACAAAGTATTGAGCAAAGGCTGTGAATACTTATGTACATGTGATTGTTCAAGTTTTTTATTTTTAATAAATTTGCAACAATTAAAAAAAATATTTTTTTCACATTGTCGTTATGGGGTATTGTGTGTAGAATTTTGAGGAAATAAATGAATTTAATCCATTTTGGAATAAGGCTGTAACATAAAAAAATGCTATGAATACTTTGCGGATGCACTGTATATCACTTTAAATAGGGGTGTGAACTTGCACTGGTCTCATGATTATCAATTCGGTTCAATTCGATATCCCGGTGCATCACAGTGCATTGACGATGCTTTCCATACACAATTAGATTTTTTTCTTCATAACACAAGAAAATAAATTGTATTAAAATCTATAAATATATTTATGTATTCTTTGTAATACAATTTTGTCCTTTAATACAAAAATGAACTGTAGCTTTTATTTTACCTGCTTAAAGTAAACACTCTTTTTGAATGTTTTAAACAAAACTCAAGTACATGCTCAGAAGACAACGTGGGCATTTATAGCAAATCATTTATAGCTCACTGTCGAGCGAGTTCTTACACTCCTATGATTGGTCATTGTCTTCACCCACTCAACAGAAAGGGATGCGATTGGCTCTAAAACTGTCAGCGCTGTTCACCGATGAGTGACGCGGGAAGAACAGCTGCGGTTACAGTCTATATGCGCGGTTGTCACAGGTAATCCGTAATAGACGCTGTGGAGAAAACTCACACTACAGACTAGTATCGCTTTAACAGCAGAGAGGAGAGGAAAAGTTGCCTCACGAACACGCCAGCGGGTCAAATGCCCAAAGTGAGAGAGAGAGGCAGAGTAATGAAATAGCGGCTTGTGTGCTGTACCTTCTTCAGTGTCAGTAAAAGACTGACCAGCAAACTCACAGGCAGTGAATTGTGCACAATTATCTGCTTGTTAAGTAGTTGGAGCGTTTTATTTACTCGCCCTCGCCTCCTTAGCCATAGTATTCTACCGCCATAGTTTTCTGCTTGCAAGGACAGTTGTTGGCTATGACACTTTGTTAATAAAAAAAATTATAATGAAATTAAATGGACTACAAAAAAATCAAATACTTCTGGGTGATGACTGATTATGTATGCTCCTTGAAATGGTTTTCAGAAGTTTATGTCTTCATTACCAGAAAGACAGAATGTCTTTCATTACCAGAAAGTTATACACTCAGTGTTATACATTCTGCTTGTTCAAACTACTTATTTAAAATGAGTTGAAACAACACAATTATTGAGATTTTTTTGGGACAACTTAATTGTTTTATGTTCAATCCACTGAAATGTATTAATATTCCTCAGAGATTTTGGTCCATATTGACATGATAGCATTACACAGTTGCTGCAGATTTGTCGGCTGCACATCCATGATGCGAATCTCCCGTTCTACCACATTCCAAAGGTGCTCTATTGGATTGAGATCTGGTGACTGTGGAGGCCATTTGAGTACAGTGAACTCATTGTCATGTTCAAGAAACCAGTCTGAGATGATTCGCGCTTTATGACATGGCGTATTATCCTGCTGGAAGTAGCCATCAGAAGATGGGTACACTGTGGTCATAAAGGGATGGACATGGTCAGCAACAATACTCAGGTAGGCTGTGGCGTTGACACAATGCTCAATTGGTACTAATGGGCCCAAAGTGTGCCAAGAAAACATCCCCCACACCATTACACCACCACCACCAGCCTGAACCGTTGACACAAGGCAGGATGGATCCATGCTTTCATGGTGTTGACGCCAAAATCTGACCCTACCATGCGAATGTCACAGCAGAAATCGAGACAAGGCACCGTTTTTCCAATCTTCTATTGTCAAATTTTGGTGAGCCTGTGTGAATTGTAGCCTCAGTTTCCTGTTCTTAGCTGAGAGGAGTGGCACCCTGTGGTGTGGTCTTCTGCTGCTGTAGCCCATCCGCCTCAAGGTTGGACGTGTTGTGCGTTCAGAGATGCTCTTCTGCATACCTCAGTTGTGACGAGTGGTGATTTGAGTTACTGTTGCCTTTCTATCAGCTGGAACCAATCTGGCCATTCACCTCTGACCTCTGGCATCAGCAAGGCATTTGCGCCCACAGAACTGCCGCTCACTGGATATTTTCACTATATATATATCTAAAAATATATATTAATTTCTAATAAACACACCTTAAAGGGATTAGTTCACCAAAAATCTTAAAAATACCTTATCATTTGTTCTCCACCATGTGGTTTTAAACATTTCATTTATGTTGAACACAAAAGAAGATATTTTGAAGAATGCTAGTTGCTGGCACCTATTGACCTCTATACTAGAAAGAAAAAAAAATAGTATTGAAGTCAGTAGTTGATTGGTGGAATGGTTATGGCTTTCACCAGAGTAGTAGAGCAGATGGCAGAATACTTTCATCCCAGGTATCTTGAGGAAGTTAATTAGCATCGACTAGAGAATGAGGCGACTGCGCTGAAGTACTGAGATTAGTCAAAGCGAGGATTGCTTACCCTGCAAGCAGACATCCAATGCATAATGCAGTTCAGCTACATCGAAGAGAATTTTGCATGCATACATAATGCATATGTGCAGGGTCAACTGTAAATATCTTTTTGTGTCAGATGGAGAATAAATTGCTTCTGGAAAGGTAAAGCACATCTTCTGTTTGGTAAATATTCAAGCGGGAATGAGACATTGAAATGTATGGGTTAAAAAATGAATAAATAAATGCTAATAAACAACTGATCAGTGTTCTTTGGCTTGAAGCATATTATCAGCATGAATAATGTCATACAAATTCCCATGACCATGCATGTTGCCATATCATATCTACCATATAGTCTGCAACCTATTTTTTTTTTATTTTTGAGGCAAACAAAATAACTAGCAAAAAAAGTGCACATCATAAAAAAATCTATAAATATAAAAATATTATATTATTATATAAGCCTTCCACATGTTCATATTTTTCAGCAAACAAAAATAAATGCACAGGAGTAGTTACATATTTTACTTTATATTTAAACCATATTTATAAATAAATAAATACATTTTATGCTTATTATTTTTCGTAAATTATTATTAAAGTTATAATAGGGCAGTGTGGTGGCGCAGTGGGTAGCGCTGTCGCCTCACAGCAGGAAGGTCGCTGGTTCAAAGCCTCGACTGGGTCAGTTGGCATTTTTGTGTGGAGTTTGCATGTTCTCCCTGTGTTGGCGTGGGTGTCCTCTGGGTGCTCCAGTTTCCCCCCACAAGTCCAAAAACATGCAGTAGGTGAATTGAATAAAATAAATTGTCCATAGTGTATGAGTGTGTGTGAATGCAAGAATGTATGGGTGTTTCCCAGTGATGGGTTGCAGCTGGAAGGGCATCCGCTGCGTAAAACATATGCTGGATAAGTTGGCGGTTCATTCCGCTGTGGTGAATCCCTGATTAATAAAGGGACTAAGCCAAAAAGAAAATTAATGAATGAATAAAATTTTAATTGTATTCAATTTATATAATTTTATTAATAATATTTTTCAGCAATAACAGTTTTTGTGTGACGTTTCCGTCTTTTCTGTCAAAAAGAAAAAAATCATCACAAAGTTGTAAAGTGAGAAATTTCTTTAAGGGCTTATTTTCGTAATTTGCTTTTGAACTGCATCAACCAATCTCTGTTTTGGTAATAATGAAAAGAAAAATACTGTCTATAATAATTTTGACCAAGATTGCCGTCCGTAGACAGATTTGTTCTATTATTTTGATTAAGCCATTTATTCTTCTGCACGCTCTCAAACCAAATCCATCTACTATTGAAAATGAGTGGTTCCATGTTGTATTTCACATTTTATTTAAAGCACAAAATCTGCATATCATTAAATCAGTTTTTTGACTGATTTATCTATCTGTCTGTCTGTCTGTCTGCCTGTCCTACCTGCCTTTCTTTCTTTCTTTCTTTCTTTCTTTCTTTCTTTCTTTCTTTCTTTCCATATATATAAACGAGTACACCCCTCACAGATCTCTCCCTTATATAATAATTTCTGTATGATGCTATGCAATAATACAGTATATTTGTGCATGTACATTAGATTAGTGAGAACCTTAACCTAAACTAGTTGAACAAAATAATTTAAGATCAAGGTCCAAAAATTAGAACACCCACATTAATGTTAGGGGAATAAATAAATAAATAAATAAATAAATAAATAAATAAATAAATAAAGAGGACAAATTAAGAGAAACATAAACAAATATTAAATTTTATTTTGTATTTATTTTTTAATTTTTTTGCAGTACATCATTTGAATTTAAATATAAATTGAGCTAAATCTTGACTAAATCTTGTTTAATAAAAATAATTGTTTAATAAAATTATTTCATTTAAAATAAATTGAGAGTGTGGTTAGCACTGTCGCCTCACAGCAAGATGGTCGCTGGTTCGAGTCCCGGCTGGGTCAGTTGGCGTTTCTGTGTGGAGTTTGCATGTTTTCCCCGTGTTGGCGTGGGTTTCCTCCGGGTGCTCCGGTTTCCCCCGCAGTCCAAACACATGCAGTAGGTGAATTGAATAAACTAAATTGGCCATAGTGTATGTGTGTGTGTGAATGCAAGAGTGTATGGATGTTTCCCAGTACTGGGTTGCGGCTGGAAGGGCATCCGCTGCGTAAAACATATGCTGGAATAGTTGGCGGTTCATTCCACTGTGGTGACCCCTGATAAATAAGGCACTAAGCCAAAAGAAAATGAGTAAATGAATTAATGAGAGTGTAGTAATATGCAATATCGATTAAACTCGATATATATATATATTCATTCATTCATTTTCTTTTCGGCTAAGTCCCTTTATTAATCTGGGGTCGCCACAGCGGAATGAACCGCCAACTTATCCAGCATATGTTTTACGCAGCGGATGCCCTTCCAGCTGCAACCCATCACTGGGAAACATCCACACACACTCATTCACACACATACACTACGGACAATTTTAGCTTACCCAATTCACCTATACCACATGTTTTTGGACTTGTGGGGGAAACCGGAGCACCCGGAGGAAACCCACGCGAACACGGGAAGAACATGCAAACTCCACACAGAAACGCCAACTGACCCAGCCGAGGCTTGAACCAGCGACCTTCTTGCTGTGAGGCGAACGTGCTACCCACTGCGCCACCAAGACGCCCCATATATTTTTTTTTTTTGTGTTTTCCCTACAAATCCATTTATACTTATATGTCATGACTGTTTCAGAAGATGCAGAAAAAGCATGCAAGATTCATTTCCTTCCTTTTTCTAATATCCCACTTTTTATGCTCTATATGGGATGTGATATAGCAATATCCCCAAGTTACCCGAAATTACAATGGTAGGCGCAGAAATTGATGCGCTCTGATAGTAAACTGCCCACACTAAGTCCCAGCACATCTGCCTTCAGCTTCCAGACTTCCACACATTTACTAACACCCACAAAACCTGCAAACACAAACAGCATACAACTTTTTAAAGGCTTTCCCTTTAGGAAATACACTCGCATTTGCCTTGCATCAGCATTAACTCCTTCTGTACCTCGTTTTATCAGAAGCACACAGTATTGTCTTTCTCCATAAGAGTCTCTGTATGGGATTTGGCATGAGAACACGAAATCCGGTTCCTATTACGATGCAAATTGCAATACCTTGTGCAGTTCTTGAGCTCCACTAACCTTGTCTGGCGATGCATGATCCTGCTGTTTTCCTGGAGGGAAGAGAAGAAAGAAAGTAAGTAAGTATGCCTGTTGAGTACTAGTAGCCTGTCAACAACCCTGAAACTGTCCAATTGACTTCTTGGCTGACAGTATTTCACTCTAAGTGTTTATCTTGTGTCCCCTTTGTCAATCCGAGAGACGAAAGTGTAGGAGGACTGCGTTACAGAGACTCTGGAAGGAAAAGACAGTGAGGCAGGATTGGTTAAAGACCAGGTGTAATTAAGTAAAGAATTCAGTCACTATAATGAATCGGTATGTACAGTAAATGTAGCAATTATAGTGCCAAGCCTGACAAGCACAACACCTTGGAGTTCAAATAGGCTATTTTAAAAGGCAAATTTTGTGTTTATTAGGGGAGTGTGTCATTTTTGCTAATAGAGAGACACGTATTCACAACTACAACAGCAAGAAATGGCATAGTTTGATGATGCAGTGACTGAGTATGGAATCATGGGAGTTGTGGACTTCGTTACATACTTTGGGACCCCTGCAAAAATCATGTTCATGGATAATGTAAAGAATTCAACAGTTGTTATCATGGTGAGAGTAAAGCTGAAAGCCGTCAAAGCAAAACAAGCAACCCAGGCTCATTCTGAAAATGTACCGCTATATACATTTCTGGAGAGAGCCAAATACGTCCCAGGAGGAACGTTTTTTTGCAGTTTTTGTTTTCGCGAATCTGCCAGAGGCCGCTGTGTACGCTTTTTGAGATCTCAAATTTCTCTCGCGAGTGCCATTCGCACCTACTGTTCTCGTGTAAATCCACCAGAGGCCGCTGTCGACTGACTCCTCCTTCCCTAAACCCAATCGTTAGTGTTTTCAAAAGCATCAATTGACCAGCACCCACCCACTTCCCTAAACCCAACCAACAGTATTTTCAAAAGCAATCCAAAAAAAGAAAAGCCCTAGCCTGATTTTTACCACGTTTTCAGATTTTACCACATTCTCACTCTGTTATTTACTTGTTTATTTATTTTTTGGCTTCTGTTTTTGTCTTACCTGCTTTTTGGAACTGTTCTTTGCCGGGCTTGAACCTCGTCGTCGCTGTCAACTCTGCTCCACGTCACAAGTCCACTGACGTATGCAGCGAGCCACTTGACAAACTGGTAACAGCAGTAAAGCCATCTACATAGAGGTAAGCGGTCAGCTGGTAAGAGCGATAAGGAACGCCGTCATACCGCCCTGTAGCGTTCGTTTTAAAGACGAAATGCAGCCATACGTACCTCTGGCTACATAATTCGCAATCTCCAGAAATGTATATAGGGCTACGTTTTCAAATTGAGCCTATATGTTGCAAGCAAATCCCCTAAAGCAATTGCTGGTGAGAGGCAAACACACACGGGTAACACATTGAGAACAAGTTTGAGAGAATAGAGCTTTTAATATGCCACATTCAAGTTAAAATTGCTTATTTCTCTGAATTTGAACATTCTTCAAAACGTTTAGGGTTGTGTCAGTACATAAGTTAGCAAAATAAATAACACTGTTCTAGTGGTTTTTGGATATTTTAATGTAAAAAACTTACATATTGTGCCTTTAATGTAAAAAAAAATAATAATAAATAAAATCCACATTCTGTGTCTGCATCTCTATTTTCAAACTGTCCTAAATGCTTTGATTAAGTTGATACAAAGTGCTCTGATTGGCCAGCTACAAATACAAACGCTTAACCAGTTGGCATTTCTGTATGGAGTTTGCATGTTCTCCCCATGTTTGCGTGGGTTTCCTCCGGGTGCTCCGGTTTCCCCCACAGTCCAAAGACATGTGCTATAGGTGAATTTGATAAACTAAACTGGCCATAGTGTATGAGTGTGTGTGTGTGAATGTGAGAGTGTATGGGTGTTTCCCAGTACTGGGTTGGAGCTGGAAGGGCATCCGCTGTGTAAAACATATGCTGGAATAGTTGGTGGTTCATTCTGCTGTGGCGACCCCTGATAAATAAGGGACTAATCCGAAGAAAAATGAATGAATGAATGAGATCAAAATGGGTCACCTTATGACATTTGCATTGATTGATTGATTGATTGATTGATTGACTGATTGATTGGTGAGCTAAGCAAAAAGGGTAATAAAGAACTGTATGTTTCAATCTTTTCTTTACATTTACTTTAAAAAGTGTCTATAAAAAGTCATGTTTTATTCAGTTTGAGGTCTGAGATGTGGTCACAATGAGGAGAGAGAGTAGTTTTGTGTAAATCACTTTTATAACATGAGTTTTTGTCTGAATGTTTTCAGTCTTCATTTTGAAGAAATGCTGCATCACATTTTGCTTGTATTATGTGAAAAGTGTCAGTTTTGGACATGCGAGGTAATAGTAAAACTATTCAAAAACGAAATAAAGAGTTATATGTAGGGTTGTTGTGGCCTTACATAAAACGCATAAAACTTTTCATTACCTGCTAGAATTAGTTTGCATGCAGATACAGATATAGAAAATAAACACATGGAGCAAAAACACCACGGCTGTTCATGCAGCTTTCTCATATATATACAGTTGCAATCAGAATTATTAAACCCCCTTTGAATTTTTTTTTAATTTTTTCCAAATGATGTTTAACAGAGCAAGGAAATTTTCACAGTATGTCTGATAATATTTTTTCTTCTGGAGAAAGTCTTATTTGTTTTATTTCGGCTAGAATAAAAGCAGTTTTTAATTTTTTTTAAATCATTTTAAGGTCAAAATTATTAGCCCCTTTAAGCTATATTTTTGTTCGATAGTCTACAGAACAAACCATCGTTATACAATAACTTGCCTAATTACCCTATCCTGCCTAGTTAACCGAATTAGCCTTAAAATGTCACTTTAAGCTGAATACTAGTATCTTGAAAAATATCTAGTAAAATATTATGTACTGTCATCATGGCAAAGATAAAAAAAATCAGTTATTAGAAATGAGTTATTAAAACTATTATGTTTAGAAATGTGTTGAAAAAAATATTCTTTCCATTAAACAGAAATTGGGGAAAAAAATAAACAGGGGGGCTAATAATTCAGGGGGGTTAATAATTCTGACTTCAACTGTATATACATATTTATTTATTTTTATTTTATTTTTTTTACCCCATACCCATTTCCATCCCTGCAGCTAGCCCAGTGTGTTGTGATTGGCCAAATGTAACTTCTATACCATGATTGCTAGTTTCACCTTGGAAACTGATCACCTTACTCTTTAAACATGTTGGCCGCTCTGAAGATGTTAATCAATTTTATTCTATCCTCTGCTTAAATTCTTGACTCAGATTGGCTGGAAGGTATGCAGTAAAATTATTTAATGCACAGGTATAGTTCAAGTCAGTGTTGATCATAGTTAGAAATAAATGCATTAGTAGTAACAAGTGGTGTAACAGATCACAAATCTCATGGTTCGGATCAAATGATTTTTGAGTCAGCAAAAAAGAGGAGGAGACAAATGTAATTTCAGGGCTCGCAAAAGTCCCGGGGCTATTGTTTTTTCAGTCAGGCTACCAAAATCTATCTACACCGTGCCCAGCGGGGTATCTAGATAGTCTGCTAGTCACACTGTTGATAAAATTTGGTAGCCCGACTGACCAAACATAAATAAAATGAAGAAAATTGAATCTCTTTCTTGGTCAAACGCAGATTTTAATAAACATATGCAAATCATGATCACTTATATTTGTTGCGTGAGTGTTTGAATTGAGATCCACATCTTTTAATGATTACTTGTGCATCTATACACTGAATGCATTAATGCAGGCTTTAAAAGTAGTGACAGAAAACACCTTTAATAACCTAAGAAAACATTTAGGTGCCTCCACAACTTCTTCCATCATCATTATATTATACAGGGAAGCCAAACTGTTTTCAAATATGTGCTTTGAATTGCGCAGGATTCTTTGCAATCGGCACAAATTTAGGAATAATTTAAAAGTAAAGAAAGTTAATGGGTCACGTGTGTGCATACACCACTAGTAGTAACCATAGTAACTCAGTGAGACTTGCCAAAGCCTTCATTTCAACACCAGGATGCCGAAATTAAGAAGCCAACTTGCAAAGACACTGGTAAATTACAAAATATATATATACACTTTTTGTTTGATATAAACATTATTTTACCCACCATAATGTCATTGCAAACTTGCATGACTTTTTTTTTTATCCTGTGCAGCACATTATTTGATATTTGCATAAGTAAACAAATCTGTAACATGCTGTCTTCAAATTCGCACAGCTCATCATTTCCTGCGTCTTCTGAAAGGCCTGGAAATGGTGGTGAAATTATGCAGGAGATCCGACACTCTGGGATCTTGCTGACTGTCCTCAAAGTTTTTTTTTTCTTTTTGTGCCTCGATCTATTTATGAACAAAAGATTCACTGGAGTGTTGAGTTCTGGTCATCCTAGTGTTCATTTATCACATTTCTGGAGGAAAGTCTTGCATGAATTTAATTTGCGGCTTGAAGTTCGGGATAATTTCGAGTGCGTGAAAAGAAATCCAAAGGAATAAATTTATTTAATAGGATTTTTTTTTTTTCCCCTAACATAAAGTGTAAATTGATTTAGAAACTGTGCGGATCCCCCTCTCGAGCTTATTAGGAATTCAATTAGGGACGCAAATCTATAGAGGAAGCAATTGTTTTCTGCTAATTATTATCATTTTCCCAATGACTTCATGCCAATTACAGCTGCTGGCCGTTCTGTAGCTCTCCGTCTGCTTTTTTGTCCTGGAGAAACTGCTCAGGTTTGGATAGAAAATGGGATAGTTCCAACACTGTTTCAGTTGTATTCTTCTGTTGAACAAAAAATAAGATATTTTGAAGAATGTTGAAAACTGATAACCATTAACTTCCATAGAATTGTATTTCCTACTATGGGAGTCGATAGTAACCGGTTTCCAACATATTTACGATAAGGTTGCATTGGTTTATTATTGACTAACATGAACAAACAATTAACAATACATTTATTAAAGTGTTTATGTTAGTTAGCAGTTGTTCATTGTTAGTTCATGTTAACTCGCAGTGCATGAACTAATGTTAACAAGCATGAATTTGGATTTTAATAATGCATGAACTATGATTAATAAATGCTCTACGTGTATTATTCATACTTATATGCATTGTCCATGTTAGTGAATACAATAACTAACATTTCAGCTTTTAGTTGCTTGGTTGGTTGGTTGGTTAGTTAGTTAGTTAGTTAGTTGGTTGGTTGGTTGGTTGGTTGGTTGGTTGGTTGGTTGGTTGGTTGGTTGGTTGGTTTGTTTGTTAGTTAGTTAGTTAGTTTTTTTTTTCAATCTTCTTATATAAAATGAGCTTAAATAACACAACTTAATTACTTCATGTTCAATCCACTTGGGATTGAACTTATTTATTTATTTGTTTGTTTGTTTACTAATTAATGTATTTATTTATGTGTTTAGTTAGTTAGTTAGTTTGTTTTTGATTGCTTTTAGCAGAAAAAAATAAACATATTAAGTGAGCTTAAATAACATAATTCCTGAGAATTTTTGGGGACAACTTAATTGCTTTATGTTCAATCCACTTGGGATTGAACATAATATTTATTTATTTATTTGTTTGTTTGTTAGTTAGGTAGTTAGTTAGTTTTTGATTGTTTAGCAGAAAAAAGAAAAAAAAACTCATTAAGGTTTGGAACTACACTCAAAAAATTATTTTGCTGCTCTTTCAATCTTCTTACATAAAATGATCTTAAATTACATTTATCTTTTGGGACAACTTAATTGCTTTATGTTCAATCCACTTGGGATTGAACATTTATTTATTTATTTATTTATTTAGTTAGTTAGTTTGTTAGTTTGTTAGTTTGTTAGTTTGTTTTTGACTGTGTTTTGCAAAAAAAAAAAAAAAAACTGATTAAGGTTTGGAACTACACTCAAAAAATTATTTTGCTGCTTTTTCAATCTTCGAACACAGGCTCATAGCGAAAACGTACAATTGGTGCTTTTGAAAACACTATCGGTTGGGTTTAGGGAAAGGGGTGGATGGGGGGTTCAGTCAGTCAGTCAGTCGACAGCGGCCTCTGGTGGATTCTCTGGTGGAATGGCACTCGTGAGAGAATTTTGAGATCTCAAAAAGCATACACAGCGGCCTCTGGTGGATTTGCAAAGACAAAAACTGCAAAAAACATCCCTCCTGGGACGTATTTGGCACTCTCCAGAAATGTATGCAAGGGTACGTATCCATAATGAGCCTGGGTTGCAATCTTCTTATATAAAATGAGCTTAACACAATTCTTGAGATTTTTTGGGACAACTTAATTGTTTTATGTTTAATCCACTTGGGACTGAACATAAAGCATTGGGACAACCTAAATGAATTGTGTGGAACCCTGCATTTTTTACATCATACTTGAGTGTGGGTAAACGGTTAGTACATTTTAATTTGTTGGTGAAAAATCTTGCTAACATACACGCTAGCACTTTGTATGCATTCTGGGTTGCTTTAAACAAAGACTAAAAGTGAATGATGAATTTGGTTTTCCGCATCCTCCCCATTATCATCTGTCAGCACAATGAGAAATACTTGCTCGTCAACATGCTCTTTAGCGACGTGGTTATTAATGCGAGCTGACTTCTCAGGGCAGATTGAAATGGCTTTCCTAATTGAACACGGCCTGTAATACCGATTCTGCATGGAGCACTGCACAAACTGATAGTTTGTAAGATTTCAGGGATTTGCCACATAAATCTCCTGAGCTTGGAGAGCTTATAAAGGAACATTTTACCGCTCGGGAGGTTATGGGGGGAAATTTACTGATGAAAGATGCTTAATAAAAAAACATATAAACACAAACTGTTGAGTACCGGGAGAAAAACAAGCTGTTTATGCATGAAGAAAAGGAAATAAGGATTCATTTTTGGTTGATATGTGAGGGGTTAAATAAACAGCTTAGCGTGCTAAAAATAATAGCCTATTGTACAGAAAATTAATCATGTATTTTGTTCTAATTAGAATTAATTTGTACTTAACAGTTATTTGCAACACAGTGAGAGAAAAGTTAAACTATATATTAGTATTGTTAAATACCACCTTACTAAAATTAAGCAAATTTTATTCTTTATATTGGCAGTTTTCATGTTACTTTTTTTAAGCAGTCTCTTAAGATTTCATTAATTATATAATTCATTCATTTTCTTTTCGGCTTAGTCCCTTTATTAATCAGGGGTCGCCACAGCGGAATGAACCGCCAACTTATCCAGCATATGTTTTACACAGCGGATGCTCTTCCAGCCACAACCCAACACTGGGAAACACCCACACACTCTTGCATTCACACACACACACTACGGCCAATTTAGCTTACCCAATTCCCCTATGCTGCATGTCTTTGGACTGTTGGGGAAACCGGAGCACCCGGAGGAAACCAATTTTATTAATGTAAAGAAAAAAAAACTGTTGTGAAAAGTAAAGTGAAATGTGTAATATTTTCAAATCAAATTGCCAATACCTGATAAATTTTATGTAAAATTTTATGTATAATCTGATCCAATAATAATAATAATAATAATAATAATAATAATAATAATAATAATAATAATAATAATA
>CAIGQV010016298.1:7253625-7270562 GCA_903798115.1 Danio jaintianensis | reverse complement strand
TGGTTTGTCAAGCCCACTCACCTTTATGGAGCACACTCAGAATTACAGAATGTTTTCAAGAAGTATGGGTGTTTATATGGAGTCTGGTGCATATGAAGAGGAAAAGATTGCCACCTACAGGGGGTTTGTCAAGCCCACTTAACGGTGTGAAGCACACTAAAAACTGCACGGTACTTCCAGAAACATAGACTGTTGATAAGAAAGTGTCTGGTGCACACAGAGAGTAGAGAGTGTTTCCTACAGGAGGTTTGTCAAGCCCACTCACCTTCATGGAGCACACTCAGAATTGCACAATGTTTTTCCAGGAATATGGATTGTTTATAAGAAGGTATATGTTGCAAATAAATAGAGAGTGCTGTTGTTGGACAATTAAACGATTTAGTACTGATGAAACAGATATGGAAACTGGTCTGAGACTGCAGCTGCTCGCCTAGAATTTGGCAAGTCATTCAACCAGGATGAAACATTAAAGTTGAATGTCCTTGCAACTGATTTTGTGCCCATTTGGGATATTACCACAATGCTGTTTGGGAATGTAAAAGGTCTGTAAAGCATTGAAGTGAATTTTAAAATGGAGTTATCTTCTCCCAAAAGAAATAACGAATCAGCAGTGACTCCAGCTTTACTTTCTGCACAAACTTACATAGGTTTGTAAAAACAAATTGCATAATGCTAGTCAATGGTCTTAAATGGCTGTCCGTGAACAGAATTTAATTTCACCCGCAAACACTAGTTGAAGCCTTTAAGAGTTTCTTTTGTGTGTTGACATGTCATAAAGACACTGTTTGTGTTTCCAAAGTATGAGGTTCAAAAGTATGAGGATAAAACCAACACCATTATTAACATTTATATAATTAAGCTAATAATGAGCTGGAATTCCAATATGCTAATAAGAATTTGGTTTCTACCAATCTTAGTAATCAGAACAAACTGATTTATTCATCAGGGGATCGCCACAGCAGAATGAACCACCAACTTTCATTCATTCATTTTCCTTCGGCTTAGTCCCTTTAATAATCTGGGGTCGCCACAGCGGAATAAACCACCAACTTATCCAGCATATTTATTACACAGCGGATGTCCTTCCAGCTGCAACCCAGTACTGGAAAACATCCATACACACTCATTCACACACATACCAATTTAGTTTATCCAACTGACCTATAGTTCATGTCTTTGGACTGTGGGGGAAACCGGAGCACCCAACATGCACATGCAAATTCCACACAGAAATGCCAACTTTACCAGCCAGGATTCGAACCAGCGACCTTCTTGCTGTGAGGCGACAGTGCTAACCACTGAGCCACCATGCCACCCATCCATTTCAAACACTGATAAAAAAGAGGTGATACTGCGAGATGTTTTTGACCTTGAAAAGTTGTACCCTTTAAAGTGACAACTAACTTTGAAAAACAAACAAAAAACAAACAGTTTGTACAGCGTAGGCAAACCTTGCTTTTGTTTTGTTTTATGTGAAAGGCTTTGATTGCACTAGAATCGAACTGAAGAACGCCGCTTTATATTCCTAACAGGATGTTGACCTGAAATGACAGGAAGAGGAATTAACTGAGTTGCCCCGACTCCGACTGTGCTCTTGAAGTGCACTTGTGGTCTTTGGCGTGCATGTGAACTCTATGAGGCTGCAGGGTGTCCTATTTGTCATTTTATATTTCGGAAGGGTGCTCAAGTGGCCCCTTGAAGCACTTCTGCAGATCCCACACTGACGCGGGCTCTATTTGCAGCATTACATCTTCAGAAATGCGGACTCTGAAGAGTGCAGAAGATTGACTTCATCGGTTAGTCCAGCACAACTTATTACAACAAAAACTCCCATAATTATAATTTTTTTCTAATTAATTATTCCCTAGTATGAGGACGATTGTTCAACTGATGAGAAATAATTCTCAAAAATGTATTTATGTTAAAATCAAGCATAGCACCAGATGCAGGATATCTTTATATAAAAAATAGGACGATATTTTGTTCTGTAAGCTACTGATGACATTTATTTTAAATGTTTCTCAATTAAAACTTGGAAATTGATTGGAATAACATGGTATATGCGCAATGGTAAATTTTGAGTACATATCATAATAAAAAATAAAACTAAAAATAATCTGACAAATCTAATTAGAGCATATTGTTATTATCAACATTTGTAATTCCTTTAGACATGCTTGCATTCATTTTTAGACAAGTTAAATGATTTTAGTTTCAGAACAATTAGTAAGTCAACATTTTGTGAAATAATCCTGATTTTCAATCACAACAAATTTAAATATTTGTTATTTTGACCAATTGTCAAAGACAATTATTTTAAACTTTGAATAAACGTTATCAGATTTTTATAAAACAAAACGAATCACATAAGTTTATTTAAACCCAAACAAAATAAATTCAGCAAATCCAGAGAAATTTTCAAACGGTCTACAAATTTACTTCCTAAAATAAACAAGTTACTTCATAAAATTCAGCCCTCTATATATTTATACACACAAATAATTATTATACACGTATAATTAAATTAATTTTTTTTAGCTTGAGGCCATTTATATTTTTAGAAATATTCATTCATTTTCATTCGGCTTAGTCCCTTTATTCATCAGGGGTCTCCACAGCGGAATGAACCGTCAACTTACAGCGGATGCAATTCCGGCTGCAACCCAGTACTGGGAAACATCCATACACACTCATTCACACACATACACTACAGCCAATTTAGTTTATTCAATTCACCTATAGCACATGTGTTTGGACTGTGGGGCAAACCGGAGCACCCGGAGGAAACCCACGCCAAGACGGGGAGAACATGCAAACTCCACACAGAAATGCCAACTGATCCAGCTGCGGCTCGAACCAGTGACCTTCTTGCTGGGAGGCGACAGTGCTAATCACTGAGCCACCGTGTCCCTTTAGAAATATTATCTTTACAAAAAAAGATCAAAGAAAACAAACATGCTGTAATACTATCAATAAAATCAAGATTCATTGTTAATTTACTTGTAATATTTTGCCATTTTGCACAAAAGTCAATGAATTGCTGTAGACATTGCAGAATGTAATCGCAGTTTACACCACAGATGTTTTTCTTTTTAATCATTAATAATAATTCATTATAAACAATACACAACTATTGAACTTTCTAAACAACCAATATGTTCAACTACTGCATTATTACTGAGAAATCCTGAAAGGAAAGATGATAAATCGCACCACTCATCTAGTTCTCTGGCAAAACATTTTACTACCAAATGAATGCAGGCACCTGCTTGTTGAATATTTTATTCCCAAATAATTGTCATAAATACCGGCTTCCCATCTGCTACTATAATGGCTTCCTCTGGGATGGCTTTCCACTAGATGTTACAACAATTCAGCTGGGATTTGCTTGCGTTCAGCCAGAAGGCCTTTAGTTACTTAAGCCACTGATGTGGGGCAAAACGCTGTGGATTATATCTGGTGGTCCGCTTCACTGGCAGTCTTCAGTAGGGCAGAGGTCAAAACTTAAGACTATCCATATACTTTCTCTGACAATTTTCTTTGTTTTTGACTAAATGTGCCAATCGAACTGAGTTTGCTTTATGGGTTATTGAGAAATGACAACATTTACATGTGATTACATTGACAGTTTAAGACAATTGTATTATTGGTGGCTAAATGTGTCATTAGCTATGTTTCCATCCAAAAATGTGAATTAACTTTATGCGCAAAACTAGAATATTGCATAAAAGGCGTGCGAATAAAGCAGTGCTTCCATCCAACTAGTCAAAGAGAACAAAATCATCACTTCCTGATTAACTGGCGCCAAATATCAACAGTAAAAACAGAATTTGCTGCAGTAGCAGAAGCTGCGTGTATCTTTTGCTTATTTAATAAATTACTTGCGCCTCAGAAGACGATGCCGACACGCAATGAACGCGTGGTGGCGTTTGAAGGCGTGAGATGCAGAGCACAGACGCTCTTAACAATTCTGGAGGTAATTAATAATATAATAACACTAATACTGAAATGGTTACAACGTTTTAGAATGACCAAAACAACATTTCAGATATTTTACAATGGGCTCAGCCTGCTGGTTTGTCCATTCACACACATTTTTATCATCACATGATCTCTTATAACAAAACCACATGACTTTTTTAATGCACATACTGGAATTTGTTCGGTAAAAGTGATTCCATCATAGTTTATGCACATCTTTTCTTTTCGAATAAAATTTTATCCTACTCAGTTATGCGCATATATTTATTATGCACATTTTTAAAATTGATGCGCATCTTGCCGTTTCCATCCACCAATTTTTAATGCGAATATCCAAAATGCGCACAAAAATAGGTGGATGAAAACGTAGCTATTTTTAGGAGGATTTTTGAAATTGAAATTAAACAATTTATCCACAATTCAAGTGTTGTTTTCTATTGAAACATTATCAATAACACATAATTATCTGTTAGTGAATGAGATCTTTCCCTTGTCAATTCAAATTATTGAGAGAGTGACAACATTTACATGTACACCAATAATACAGTACTTTCCAATCATGAAAATTAACATTTTCTGTTCATGCTTTCACCCTCAGGTCATCCAAAATAGGTGAGGTTGTTTTTCTCAAATGAAAATTGAAGAAGACTTTTTTTTTAGCTGAAGCTGTGGTTCTTGGCGATTCATAAAATGCAAGTAAATGGCTACTGGTACTTTGAGAGTCAAACAAAACACCTGAAAATATACTATACTATAATATACAGGCAAAGCAAAATGAATACCGATGGCTCCTCAATAGACTGATTATTATGAAGTAAAATAATTAGTCTGTGCAAGAAGCGAAGCAATATTTGGTATAACTTCATTTTAAACTTCATTTGTTCCATGTACATACTATATTAATTACAATTATTTATGCATAATTACACACTAACTCATATTCTTACCCTGACCATTTAGTAAGTACATGTAATGATTAATATTAATAGTTAAATGAATATTAAGGACACCATAAAATAAAATCTATATTTTACTTATTGACATTTTTTGGTATTTTGAAACCATATATTATCTAAAATAAAATAAAATAAAATAAAATAAAATAAAATAAAATAAAATAAAATAAAATAATAAATTATAAATTAAAATAAAATAAAATAAAATAAAATAAAATTAAATTAAATAAAAAAATAAAAAAATAAAAAATAAAAAAATAAAAAAATAAAAAAATAAATAAATAAATACAGAAATAAATAAATTAATTAATTAAAATTAAAGTGCATTTTTTTTTTATTAAACTAAATTAAATAATAAAAAAATAATAATACATTTTTTTGGTATTTTATTTTGGTATATTTTTTGGTATTTTAATAAGAATTTTTTTGGTATTTTGAAACCATATATTATCTGAATTGGGTAATAAAATAAAATTTAAATAATAATAATAAAAAAAATAATAATAAATAATTAAATTAAATAATAAAATAATAATAATAAAACTAAATTAAATTAAATTAAATAAATTTAAATAATTAAATAAATAAATAAATAAATAAATAATGACCTTCAAGAACATTTTCTACAATTTTACACATTTAGTTATATATAAGTATTAATTATTATAAAATATATTACTTTATTACTTTACATTACAGATTACTAAAATGTTGATAAATGTCATTGTTAAACATAGTTTATTGTGATTGCAGTTACTAAGAGCTTAATAGCATTTGTCCGATCAAAGTATTACGTTTACATGAAGTAAACTTTAATATTGCCAAAATCTCATTATAATAACATTAAGAGGGTGCATGTAAACATATAGCAAATATATTTGACTCAGTGCTGATTGTGTTTTAGTTATCATAGCGTAAACTGCTAATTGCAAAATCTTCAACACATTTCAAGGAATGCTTTTGGAAATTCAATTATGCATCGTCATACAACATCCTCAAAACATTTAAATCACTAAATAATATGCAATTATGAGTCCTGAGGGTCCTTGTGTGGGTACAGTAATAACAGATTGTCTAGATAAATATTACAGCAACATTAAAGGGATCATTGTTGCTCATCCTTCCACCTTCAAGCTGAATTAAACTAGCAGTTTATTCATTTCTCAATGCCTTTTGCTGGGCTCACAGGGGAATAACAATCCTCTCCTTCTATAATTGTTTTGTAGCTTGAGACGTTACCGAATGACCTTGAAGATCGAAATAGATACCTGAGCGTTAAACATGAAACCAGATCTCAAATCATTAAGTATCCAGTCATTTGTCTTAGCATTCATTCAATTAATGAAACATTATGTTATACTCAAGAGCTTTTAGAGGTCTTTTTTATATTAAAATTTTTAAAAACCATTTTAAGGTCAATATTAGTAGCCCTCTTAAGCAATATATTTTTTTGATTGTCTAAAAGTCTTTAAATTGCATTTTAAGCTGAATAGTAGTACCTTGAAAAATATCTAGTAAAATGTTATGTACTGTCATCATGGCAAAGATAAAATAAATCAGTTATTAGAAATTAGTTGTTAAAACTATTATGTTTAGAAATGTGTTGGAAAAATCTTCTTTCTGTTAAATAGTTTTTTTGTCAAAACTGAACTGACCAAAGCACAGGGATATTTCTGTAGAAAATAATCTCTTCGAGCATGATAGGCGCTCACGTATTCTCATTTCAGACACTTTTTAGCACTTTTCCACAAAATGGGATGATTTTCCAGGTATTCAACTTGCATTTCTAAAAGCCTAAACGCAAGCACTTCCCCAAACAAAAAATGTTCCCTTTAAAGCTGCAATAATCGTTTCTGTGAATGATTCAACAACTGAGCCCCAGATATCTCATAAAGGAACTCGTAAAAGCAAGTGAGCACCTGATGCACTGCTAGTTTATAAAGCACATTATGGGAAACTCAAATGAGCAACAACAATGGGATGTGCACTTAAAACTCAAAAGAATGTGCTCTCAACTAATAATTGTAATGTAATTAATGTTCTCCTTCTCTTTCCAAGGTACATCTGGCAGTGAATGATTCTTGCTGCTTCAATCCAAAGTTGCAAATTCACTTTACGTGCAAAATTAAAATATTCACAAAAAGAAAACCAGAATAAACACTTGGACATACAATATATTTGTATTGTTTTTATGGTGACAATTTTAACATCTGTTCAGGGACAACGGATAAAAAAATATCCTTTTGGCTAATTCTGGTGCATTTGCAGCAACGCTAATTAATGTACACTGTGCCTGGCAAATAACTCAATAAAATAAACAGCAAATTAAATAATAATTAAATGAAATGAAAATAATGTTTTTGGGGTTCAGATGATAGAAGGTCCCCAACCAAAGCCAAAGTAAAACCTTAAAACTTACAAACCAAAACCCGGCCATTTACGAGTTCACCTGCTCAATCAATTGCGTCAACATGGTAAACGATTTTGGCGTTGCTGTCCTGAAGCAGGGGACCCGAGCTATCAACCCTCGAAGAGAGCTCAGACCTTCCGCTCTTGGAGGAGGCTCAAGGCTTGACTTGTGCTCCAAGAAGCACCATTTTAGAAAAACAGAGGGGTCATTCACATACAAAAACAACTAAATAAACATAAATTCACATTTAATTCCTAAAATAAAAAAAAAATAAATAAATAAATAATAATAAAAAAAAAGAGTATCGTATACATAATGATTTGCAAAAAAACTCATTGTTTTCTTTTAATTTTTAAACAAAGAAAACCAAAATAAACACTTGGCCATAAAAACAGCAAATTAAATATTAATTAAATAAAATGAAGATAATGTTTTTGGGGTGCAGATGATAGAAGGTCCCCAACCAAAGCCAAACTAAAACCTACAAACCAAAACCTGGCCCTTAAATTAACGGGTCCGCACCACTTTGGAAATAACAGAGGGGTCATTCACATGCCAACACAAACAACTAAATAAACATAAATTCACATAAAATTCCCCCCAAAATTTATAAAGTATCGCATACATATGCTATATTCACGTATACATAAATCATGAAAAATAAATAATTAATGTCTTGCTCGCTGTTATACAGCATTCACTTGCATGCACTCAAGTAAATGAATAATTAGGAGGTAATATATAATCCTTTTGTATGCTTAAAAGCGACATCATGAACTACCTAACTTAGAGCATAACAAATAAGCAAAGAAAATAAACATTTACTAAAGGAAAATAAATTAATATGTAGAAACAAATACCAGAACAAATAAACGTATTAAATAAACATTCACCGTAAAGTAGAAAACTATTACTACTGCATTTTTAACGGTAAAGTTCTGGCAATCACAGCTGCCAGTTATTTTTACTGTAAATGTGATAGTGATGTAATTAGCATTAGTTCATTGTGTGACTTTCTCATCCACATCTGCTTATGGTTGTGCTTTTATCTGTGTAACAAAGGTATGATGTGTAGATGCTCATACTTTTTTTTATGATGTGTAGATGCTCATACAAAACACTGGTGTATAATACTACAAATGAATGAAATACGGTAGTTTACCATCAAATCTAGAAACCTACTTCTACTGTATTTTTAACAGTACAGTTCTGGCAACCACAGCCGCCAGATTTCCATCGTAAATTTGATAGTGATGTGATTAGCATTAGTTCATTGTGTAACTTTCTCATCCGCACATGCTTATGGTTGTGTTTTTATCTGTGTAACAAAGGTATGATGTGTAGATTTTTGTACTTCTAAAAATCGGTATACAGTACAATACTACAAATTAATGAATTACGGTAGTTTACTGTCAAATATAGAAACCATTTCTACTGTATTTTAAACATTAAATTCTGGAAACCACAGCCTCCAGTTTTCCAATAAACAGTTGAAACGGTCAGTAATATGTTTTTTTTTTTATTATTGTTATTTACAAACGAGAGAATAAATAGCAGACATTAGAAAAAGCTGCAAATAAATTAAAGTTTAGCCTAATAAAATTAATAGCTATTATAAAGAAATTGAATCAAGTTATCAAGTTGTCAAATCTCAATGAACATTTCTTCAATGTATAATTTAAACATTCTGAAAAAAAAAGCAGTGAATGAATCTCTCATTTAGATTTTTCGTTTGATTAAAGGTGCTGTATGTAAGTTTTTGACTCTTCTAAAGCATAAAAACACCATAATATGTTTGCAGATATTAAGAAACATGCTAAGTGAACATTCAATAAAATAAAGTCAGATATTCTGCTTTAAAATGTGCGTTACGTGCCAGAGCGGCTGTCTTTGTTTTGGTTCTTTCAACCTACCAAAGGCCAGTTTAGCCAATTATATTTCAGCACCCCGGGTTGCCTTGGTGGAAAACAGCGTATTTCATTCAGACAGACAGGAAGGCGCTCAAAGCATGCGCCCGTGACTGAAATGCAACCTCAGGAGGACAGACTCCGAAATGAGACACAGATTCAGAGTTCAACATGAGGTTATTAATTAGCAAATAATATAAATATTACGAGCGTAAACATTAGGTGAGCAGGTTACATTGTAACTCCGTGTCCTAACAACACGCTATGTGACAAGATACACAGTGATAAGCAATTTGGCTGTTTGCACCAGACGAAACATGACAGAATTGTAAATACAGCCATTCAGAAGCACAGAATATGCACTCACTCATGAAATGGTAAGGTTTATAATCTAATTAATACATATTAAACCTCTTTAACTTTATTAAATGTACATGCTGATTGCGTTGGTTTTGAGTCACAGTTCTAAAGTTGAATTTCATATGGTTTATTTTATTGTCAAGATCTGAGGTGAACTATCTGCTGCTGCTTTCAGTAGTATGGCAATAAATGTCATGTAAAATGGCATTCAAACTCACATCATTAGCATTTAACACTGAATAAAGCACATGAGGTGTACCTGAGGTAAACAGCACTGTCAGTTTGTCCTGTTGTTCAAGAAAATAGAAATATAAGCCGCTTCTAATATATCAATTTGAGGTGTTGGTTAGAACAAAAACTCCTTTTAATATGGAAAATATTCCCTCCATTGCGTGCCGTTGCTTTAATTTAGAACACGACTTAAATCAGCCTTTAGGCTCGATCCTCAGACTCGCTCCTCAATCTGGCAACCTGCGCTTGCATTTGTTTTGATCCAGGAATGTAATACCCAGTTCAACCCCTGGGTGTCAAACTTACATACTGCACCTTTAAGTTACATTAAATAACAGAGCTGTCAGTTTAAAAATGCACAGATCCATAATGAAAGCATTCGATTGGTTTCCTAACTTTTTATGCTAATTTAAGAAACAAAATGAGTGGTTTTTAAAAGAAAACCTACCAAGATCGACATGTTTAAATATTATTATTATTATTATTATTATTATTATTATTATTATTATTATCATTATTATTATCTGTTCAAACACGCACTCAAAACCCAGAGTGTCCACTTTTGCTCCGCTTCAAATCGCGTGTACAGATTCCGCTCGGGATAGAAAAATACAGGAGAATCCCGGGAAAAACGGAAGGGTTGACAGGTATGTAGTGATGTGATTAGCAATAGTTCATTATGTGACTTTCTCATCCACACCTGCTTTTGGTCGTGTTTTTATCTGTGTAACAAAGGTATGTGTAGATGTTCGTACTTTACCGTCAAATTTAAAAATATATATTTCTATTGTATTTTTAACGGTAAAGTTCTAGCAACAGCTGCCCATAAATTTGATAGTGAGCACCTGATGCGCTGCTAGTTTATAAAGTGCATTCTGGGAAACTCTAATGAGCGACAAAAATGGGATGTGCACTTAAAACTCAAACCGAAAGAGAATTGACACAAACCCAGACACCCACCGGAGAGAGAGAGAGAATGTGCTCTCAACTAATATTTACAGGGTAATTAATGTTCGCCTCCTCCTGCCAAGGTACATCTGGCAGAGAATGAAAGACAAAGACACAGTACTGTGGCTTCACTGGCTGCCACCAGAAACGCTGCAACTACAACTCTTGGCTCATTGATCGCGAGGAAGGCCATTACTTTAATTAGATGGTGTGTCCTTGGCTAAAAACTTAAGCACATAAAAGCTGTAAAAGTTCTGCAACTCTTACTCTTTCATGAAATTACCTGAAGATGGGGTTTCACACTGGATTCTGAGGCGAGTGGGATGAAATTCTATTGCTCTTCAGAGATGGAGAGCGCTCGTCTAGTGATTAATGGTGGTCTTGTGTTGTTTGCAGTGGTAATAGCGGCTCCTGAGAGGGAAAAATAATGATCATATGGCTTTTCTTGTTCCTCTGGCCTATCATAAACAGTCTTAAAGCATTTAGAATTCGCTCTTGCATAATTCATTAGTTTGGATTTGAATTGGCCACTCCCACCGGGTGATGCATTGCAGTGACAGCAAGAGGAATTTACTGAAAAAAACAAAACAATAGGTAATTAAACATTTTAAAATATGTTATGAGGGAGCATTTAAATGCTTGCATAGTAAATTCTGATTATGATTAGATTTGAATTATTTATGCTGAATTCTGCCTGTTTGGTAATTAGCTAGTTTGCCTAATATGTGTCACAGAAGGGACGGGACTAGATCGGTAAGTTAACAGTTTATTGACAGAATGGCAGCGGACAACAGATGAGAGACAAACAGTACTGTTGGTGATATAGGCTGGGGTTGACGGACAGTCTTTCTTCAGAAGGATATACGGAGACGAGGAGACACTCAACAGGAAACGGGAACCACGGAGGACTGGACGACACTCACGGAGACTAGGAGGCTTGGAAACACCGGACTTGGGGACGTGGAGCACACAGGCACTAGGAGAGGAGATGGGGAACACTGGAGATAATCGGAACAGAGTACAGGTAAGTATAACTAGACGTAAGTTTAACAACACTGACCGTGTATGAGTCCTTTCTGGTGGTTAGACGAGGCCGGACGATGAGTGAACGGTGCATGGGGTTTATATGTGGTGACTGGATATGAGCTTGATTCGTGACAGGTGCGGGACTAATTAAAACTCAGGTGACAGTGATCTGTGGGGTTGCGTAAGGGGAGAGCCTGGTCTGACTGTGACAATATGATTATGTTTTCAGTTTACATGCTTTCAGTTTAGTTGTTAATGTGTCGTACTACTTTTTTTATTTATTTTTTTTATATATAGATTGGCAAATCATTTGTTTTTTAGCTTCATAAAATGAAAGTAAAATATTTAATAATATTAAAATATGAACTGCTATTCATTTGTTTGAGGTTGAAAAGATTTGATGCTTTATAAATAAATAAATAAATAAATAAAAATGTTTCTATTTAGAGCATTTTTAGAACAAAAAAGTGCCATGTTTTAAATATGTTTATATAAATGTTTAGCCAACACAATGCTTTTATATCTTTATAGAATAATAATAATAATAATAATAATAATACACTGTAAAAATTATGCTGCCTTTAGCTGTTTTTAGTTAAATCAAATTATCTTTTTAATCATCTCAACTTACATCAATCAGACTGACTAAAACCTGAATAACTTATTAAAATAAGTTAAAGCAACATAAAAATATTTGTTGTCTTGACTTTTTGTCATTACATTTTTTTAACAGTGTAATAATAAAACAGTAAATCAAAAATAATATGTACATTAACATTTCAAAATGGTTGTACATAAATAAAATGCATGTGCCACTTAAAATGCTGATAATAAACTATTATGTCATTTACCATAATAAAACATTTCCCTTTCAAATTAATGCAAAATTATCCACAGGTGTCCCACTATTTACAAGCACAATTCGTTTCTGAAAATCCTTAATTACCATTAGCTTGGAATTGCAATTAAAGAGAGAGAGAAATAAAAGACATGCGCCTCTGCCCCACATGGGGTTTCCTCATTTGGCAAACATAAAAAACAGCCTTTTGTCTCTTAACACGGGGATTCAAAACCTGCCTAACAAGGTAATTACCGGCCCTCTTGTAACCCTGTTTGTCTCTTCAAGTATCATTCACTATTAACATTCGGCAAATACACACAGTGACTTTTTTGACCCCTGCTTCACAACTGTCTTGTGCACTTATCATAACAACGAATGCATGAAATAAGAGAAAACACAACACTAGTGTGATCTACAGATGAGAGTAGGTGTATTGAACATAATCTGACAGTATATACAAAATTATGTAAAAATATTATGTAATTTTAGCATACCAAAAATTCACTTAAAATGCATTGTGAAAATGAAATGTAGGACCTTGAAAACTGAATGTTGTGCAATGGAATAATGATCGTTCAGCCTGCAAAAGATTAAATTGGATGAAAACTGGAGATATACAAATGTAAGATGACAATTGACGGTTGATGACGGTTCATTCCGCTGTGGCGCCCCTGATGAATAAAATGACTTAGCCGAAGGAAAATGAATGAATCAATGAATGTTTGTTCAAAAAGTGTATAAAAATAACTTAATAAAATATTATTGCATTTCTCTTTTATACAATTGTATTACTGTTAATAAATTAATTCAATGTTATTAATATGAACCTTTAATGTTTTCTGTTTTTCAGAATCTCTGAATTTTTTTTTTTCCCCTCAGTTGATCGTACAACTTCTACCTTTAGATTTTTGAGTTTATGTCTCACATTTGTAACTTTTCATTGCAGATTTTAAGATGACATCTCAATATTTGTACTTTTTTTTTTTTTACCTGTATCTCACAACTTGTCACAATATGTTTTTTTCACTACTGAATTATTATTTTTTTTTTTACAAATGAATTATCGTAAGTTATTTAATTAAAGACTTCAGGAAGTTTCTAGGTTTTCTGTTCAGATTTTTATGGTTTTTAAACTATCTTTCTTTAGATTTTTGAGTTTATATCTTACAGTTTTTACTTTTCCCTTTAACTTTTATTTATTTATTTATTTATTTTTCTTTTTTTATTATTTATTCATTTATTATATGATTTGTTTTGTGTTCATATTTTAAAATTTGTACTTTTTACTCTAATTTATCTTAGTTTATCTCAATCAAGCCAAACAAAGTCAAACAAACAAACAAATACATATGTATAAATAAAAAATAAAAATAAAAAAATAAATAAATATTTTAACCTTAAAAAAACACTTTTCCTCAGAGCTGCTCTTTTAACGTTTCATAATTTCTGCATCCCACACTACTCGCTGACTTTTATTTCTCAGGAATGGAAGTTTATACTGTCTATTTTACACTTGTGAGTTTGTGTGTGTGCAAAGTTTCCATTTTTACTCTTCATTCTGTATCAGAAATAAGCTTCCATATACCACCCTTTGAATGAACAACTTCAAGTGGTTCGCATAACTCTGTCCATCCAGGCTCTAACCACCTGACACCGTTTTCACATCCAGAATCATATCAAATCTAACAGACATCAATATTATCACTGGCCTTCAATTGCCTTTTATAATATAATCCACAAATGTGTTGCTCAGCTGCCTCTGCGGATCCTGTTTGACCAAGCATTCAAGATCTGCAGTCATGCGATTACGCCTAGATCATAGCAAGGGAATTCGCTATTCATTCGTGATATTTACCATAAACTGGGGGCTGTGTGTATTGTGTGACACATCTAAGTCTTCTCCCAGATACAGGAGAATCAGAAAGCCATTCACAGAGCTGGAGTGGGCAGAGAGCAGAAACTAAAGCCAAGGCATTAGACCGCCGGGCCCAGAGGAGCCGTCATTTACCAGCATTACTGATCACATCCAGGGCTTCCATTAGCCCATCTGGCAGGAGATCAGCGGGCTGATCCAGTTCAGTGAATTAAGAGGTTGGATCGTGGAGGTAGAGCCGGTGGTGGATGAACTTCTTGTGACCATATGCTAAAGGTCAGGTTTATGGAGGGCTGCTCAAAGGATTCCGCTTAAGATTGGTATGGATTTCTGGAGTAATCTCCAAATATGTTGGAGCTGCACACCACCACAAGTTAACTTGGAAAGTGCATTTTATCAACCACCTAGTACAGCCCTTAAACTATCCACTATGCACAGAACGCACTAGCAACACCCTAAAAACTACATAGAACACCCTAACAACCACTGAGCAACACTCTCGAAACCACCCAGAACATATTTGCAACTCAGTCCTACACAACCAAGCAGCCACCTACCATCAAAAACCAACACATTTGTAATCAATTAGCACAGCCCTAAACGATCTAATATCCACAGAATGCACTAGCAACATACTAAAACTCCACAGAACACTCTAACAACCACCAATCAACACTTTCAAAAGCACACAGAACATATTTGCAACTCAGACCTACCCAAAAAACAACCAAGAAACCACCTACCAGCACCACTATCAAAACCATCCAGAAAACCCTAGCAGTCACCTAGCAACACCCTAAAAACTACCCAGAACACTCAAGCAACCACTCAGCAACACTATCAAAACCAGCCAAAACACCCAAGCAACCACCTAGCAACACCTTAAAAACTACTCGTAACACCATCTCAACTACTTAGCAACATTCCCAACCACTTACTCACAACAACCATTTAGCAACACTCTCAAAAACACCCAGAACATATTTGCAACTCAATCCTACCCAAAACAACCAAGCAGCCACCTACCAGCAACACTATAAAAATCACCCAGAACACCCTAGAAGCCACCTAGCAACACCCTAAAAACTACACAGAACACTCTGTCAACCACCCAGCAACACTATCAAAACCAGCCAAAACACCCTAGCAACCACCTAGCAACACCTTAAAAGCTACTCAGAACACCTTAACAACCGCTTAGAAACATTCCCAAAAACTTTTGTACACATTTGTACCACCTAGTCCAGCTCTTAAACTATTCACTATCCACAGGACACACTAGCAACACCATAAAAACTACACAGAACACCATAACAACCCCTGAAACACACTTGCAAATCAGTCCTACCTAAAACAACTAAGTAGCCACCTAGCAACAATCTAAAGACAACCCATAAAGCACTAGAAATACTATGTAGACATACCATCAAAACTATGTAAAATACCTTGGCTGTGACCTAGTAACAAGCAATAATCTCAAAAATGAGCCAGAATACACAGACAGTACTATATCAATGCCCATAACTACACAGAGAGTATTAGCAACCATCTAGGAACACTCTCAAAACTACCTAGCACACCATAGTAACTACCTAGTAACACTCTCAAAACTATCCAGAACACCCTAGCAACTTCATAGAAGTCCTCTCAGAACTACCCAGAACACCCTACTCTAGCAACCATCCAGCAGCAAGACTCCGAATAGCACCAGAAATACCATGACAACCACTTAGCAACACTCTCAAAACTAGCCAGAACACCCCAGCAACACTATCAAAACCACCTAGAACCCCCTTGCAACCACCTAACAACACCCTAAAATCTACCCAGAACACGTAGCTACCAACCAAACAACACTCTCAATACCAAAATGTCCTGGCAACCAACTAAAAACACCATAAAAACTATTCAGAACACTCTAACAACCATCTAGCGACAACCTCAAAACTCTATAGAACACTCTGAGAACTACATACAGTATAAGTCCTCTCAGAAGTACCCAAAACACGCTACTCTAGCAACCATCCAGCAACACTCTCAACACCACCATAACAACCACTTAGCAACACCCTTAAAACTAGCCAGAACACCCTAGCAACCACCAAGCAACACTATCGAAACCAGCCAGAACAATACACATTGCAACACTAAAAACTACTCAAAACACCCTAACAACCACCTAGAAACATAACAGCCTGACAACCACATAGCGACACCCTCAAAATTGTCCAACACTCTAGGAACTACACAGAAGTCCTCTCAGAACTACCCAGAACACTCTACTCTAGCAACCACCAAGCAACACTCTCAATACCACCCTAACAACAACGTAGCAACACCGTCAAAACTAGCCAGAACACCCTAACAACCACCTAGCAACATTCTCAAAACAAACACATCTGCA
>CAIGQV010016298.1:7236368-7247052 GCA_903798115.1 Danio jaintianensis | reverse complement strand
ATAGATTGATTGATGGATGCATGGATGGATATGAGGATAGATGGATGATGGATGATATAAGGATAGATGGATGAACAGATGAATATAAGGATGGACGGATATAAATATGGATGGACGGATTGATATAAGGATGTATGGATATAAGAATAGATGGATGGATGAATATAATGATGGATGGATGGATGGATGATATAAAGACAGATGGATAAATTATGAAGTAAAAAAAACAACTACATTTTATTTAAGTCTTTACTTTCACTTTTGATCAATTTACTGCACTCCTTAAATAAAAGCACTGTTTAAAGAACTATATATATATATATTTTTTTTTTTTATCATATTAATATGATTTTTTTGTGCAAGTGTACAATTTGCAAACGAATGATCTAGTAGGCCTCCAAAGAGCTTTTTATACATGCAGAAAACAGACGCACTAAAATAAGCCATCCAGCTTTATACAGAACCTGACCAAATGTGCCCTCCGTTTGAGTTATGGAACTCATTTAGCTGGTGCACTGAGGTATGATCGAAAACTGAGCCGGTCTTCAGCCACGAGGAGAGAAGAGAGCGCTGGAAACGGCCCAGTCCTGCCGAGTGATTCAGCATCCTGAATGAGAATTGATTATCAGCTCGATCTTAGCAAGAAATCTATTCTTGATATTGGCTGACAGTTCAATATGTCTGCAACAGACTGTCTAAAGGGAAAGGGAAGGATATACTGTATATAATGGAATCCGGTGCGCTGTTGAAAGCCAGAGGGAAATCTAAGACACAATGCTTCCTTTTGTTAGAGTTCCTTCTTAATTTTCCTTTCTTCAGTGAATTGGAGACGTATTCGGCAGGCTTGTAGGCTATCACAGCACTATAGAAATGATGAGCGCCTTCTTGTTTTTGTTTTTTTTCTAGAAGTAAACTTCTGACTAAAATAGTGCTAAAATGAAGCCATGATAACCATGCAAATTATATGCAAATTTATTATTTCAGCTCAATGACATATAATATTGAACATGGCAGTTAGTATATGTGATTACTTTTTTACGATTCTTCAGAAATCATTTTAATATGCTGATTTGTTGATTAGGTTTCCTAATTGATTATAAATGCTAATCTGTTTTAAAAAATGTAGCATCAGTGAGCTATTTTTGCTTTAGTTTTTATTTTTGAGTTACTATATTCATTTATTTTTCCATTTTGTTTGTTAAGATATTATAAGACATTGTGTTGAGATTATATAGATGGATGGATGGTTTGATTGATGGATTGACGTAAAGATAGATTGATAGATGGATATGAAGATGGATGGATGGATATGAAGATGGATGGATGGATCTGAAGATGGATGTATGGATGGATATGAAGATGAATGGATGGATGGATATAAAGATAGATGGATGGGTGGATATAAAGATGGATTATGGATGGCTATGAAGATAGATAGATAGACGGATAGGTGGATGGACGCATGTATATAAAGATAGATAGATGGATGGATGGATGGATGGGTAGATATAAGTATAGATGGAGGAATGGATATAAGAATGGATGGATATAAAAATAGATGAATTGATGGATGGGTATATAGGGATAGATGGATGGATGATATAAAGATGGATGGATGGAGGGATGGATGGAAGGATGGATGGATAAAAGTATGGATGGAAGGATGGATATAAGGATGGATGGATGGATGGATAGATGGATATGAGGATAGATGGATATATATAAGGATGGAGACATGGATGAATGATATAAAGATAGATGGATGGATGGATATAAGGATAGATGGATATATATATATAGATGAATGGATGGATGAATGGATGGATATAAGGATAGATGGATGGATATAAGGACGGATGTATATAAGGGTAGATAGATGGATATAAGGATGGATGTATATAAGGGTAGATGGATGGATATAAGGATAGATGGATGGATATAAGGATAGATGGATATAAGGATAGATGGATGGATATAAGGATAGATGGATATAAGGATAGATGGATGGATATAAGGATAGATGGATATAAGGATAGATGGTTGGATATAAATATGGATGGATGAACAGACAGATATTGTGTTGAGAATGGATGGATGGATGGATGGATGGATATAGATAGATAGATTTGTATATTGTATTTCATTTCATGAATACTTTATTTTAACTATATTTTCATATTTTTATTTTATTTGTACTTTTTTAATATATATTTTTGTAGATTTTGCTTTTGATGAATATAAAGTAAAGAAAAAACACATTTGATTGAAACAGAACTCTTTCATAACAAAAAGACTTTCAATTCTAATGAATTCACTGCACTTCTTGAATAAAAGTGTCGTTTTAAAAATAACATTATTTTGTATATTTGTGAACCAGAGAAAACATGACATTAATAGAAACAGTGACATAAATATATTGCTATCATAGGCTATATGGGCATTTTAAAATATATATTTTATATTACACCATCATCACACTGCTTTATATATAATTATATAGAAGAGTTGCCTATGGAACTGATACATTTAATCTAGTAAAACACTTGATAGCAGATGTGTGCATTTAGTGCACTTCATCAAATCTTTGCCTCTTCATCTATGTGTGTTTTAGTGTCTGGCAGAAGCTCAGAGCAGCAGAAGGCTTGTCTTAAGCAGAAACACATCCATTACGCTCCTGCGGCCACTTTACATTCAGAATTAGCTCAGCCTGGCGAGGTCAGTGTGTGTGTGTGTGTGTGTGTGTGTGTGTGTGTGTGATTCTGCTACATATTTCATGAGTTTCATAGATTGGAGTTATTCATCACATGGCTTCAACATCCCTGCATACCATTACACATGGCACGAGTCCCATGACCGGCACTATTCATTCAACCCATGACAAAAAAAAAAACAAATTACACCAGCAAATTTTGATTGATCTGCTATGCAAAAAAAAGACACAGGTGAAAGTATGAATGGGGTAAAGGTGAATTAATAGACTCGCATGTAAAATTGTCATTAGCAAGGTGAAAAGTGTCGCATTTGGGAACATTATGAGAAAAATAATGATTGAAGTAATTCATCAAAATCTAAATATACATAAATCGGGTGAGAACTGGGTCTTTAATGGAGACTGAAATAGATGAATTTAGGGGGGAAAGAGAAGAAAAGCAAGCCCACCATTTCCATAAATTAGCCTAATGCTCTTTTGTAGCTCAGCTTGAGAGCTAGTTAGTAAGAGCAGAAATGCGAGAGCAGTGCCTTATGGGTATAAAGCTCTTTTTTGGAAGCAAGTCAGTCCATTTGGCCGCCATTTTGGTAAAGCCTCCCGGAGGCTTGAATCTACATGAAGGAAGTGTGAAAGCTCCAAAATGAACAGTCCTGTAAAATGTCAAGTCACAAATAAAACCTGAGAACATTTGATTCCATCTGAAACATTAGACGTTAGCTCAAATCAGGGAACAAAAATGTACTATTTTAAGTATATTTACAGTTGTTAGCCCTCCTGTATTTTTTTTCTTTATCAAATGATGTTTAACAGAGCAAGGAATTTTTCACAGTATTTACGATAATATTTTTTCTTCTTGAGAAAGTCTTATTTGCTTTATTTTGGCTAGAGTAAAAGCAGGTTTTTTTGGTTTTTTTGTAAACGAAAAAAATCTAAAGTCGTGAAAGGTGAACCGCATTATCAGGGTCTCTGCAGGTTTCACCAAGTTAAATTTAAGACTTTATAAGACCTTTTTAAGACCATTATGAATGAAATTTTAGACTTATACAGGGCTAAATGCTAAGGACTTTTTCGAATATCCCAGTTGGAAAAGATTTTCACTTGCCCTATCAAAAAATGATTATAATTTAATACATTTAATAATATAATAAAAATAATTTAATAATAAAAAAATATATATGTCAGGTCAGTATCCTCAGCAGTAAATAAAATGGAGAATGTTTAAACAAATGTTACTGTAAGGAAAGAAATGTAAACATTATGGTAAATAGAGTTAAAAATGCTATTTTTAAATATATATATATATTTTTTAGATGGATTGTTGGTGATTGTATGAGTGTTAATGGGCAGATTGGGTAGCCATACATGAACAAAGGAAAATTAAGACCTGTTAAAAAAGATTTAAGACCTGCAACACAATATTTCAGTAGATTTAAGACTTTTTAAGGCCTAAAATTTTGCATTTGAGATTTAAGACATTTTAAGACTTTTTAAGGCCCCACGGATACCCTGGTTATAGCGAGGGACCACTGTACACGTAACCAGACTATGCAGTATAAGTACTTTTTACATAAGACAGATCAATACCTTTGAAATGGACAAAAAAGTGTACCGTACCGTACTGTACCGCTCAGTGGAAACGGGCCATAACATACTGAACTACTATCTTTACATTTACTATAAATACTTAACTACACACTTAACCTGAGACAAAATACAAGCACTTTTAGTATTATTATTATTGTGCAATATATTGTTCAAAAGAGGTATTTAAGGTTGAAAACAAATGTAGCGTAACATGATTTGTGGTCCATTCACAAGTAAACACTGTTTTCCTTATTGAGTCCTTTGTAAGATGGAGTTTAAGTAAAGTGTCTGACTCTTAATATGTCAAATGATCAAAGCAGGCCTCTTACCGCTTTACTGTAGTAGTTTCACATATATGGAAGAAAACACACTTATTATCCGTATGCATACTACAAATACCATAGTTCGACAACGGCTACTATATGCAAGAAGTCAGAGTTCATGGCATTGTCAGGGTAATCCAGTTTAGCCTGAAACCGTGTGATGTGAAAGCCAACTAAAGATTAAAGGGCATCATGGATTATGATCTGCTATGATGTATAGAGTGACTCAGTGCACAAATAACTCATCAAACTGAGTGCATAAATGTCAGATTATACACACATGCTGCATGTCAGATACCAGCCAGCGTGTTTCACTGACATTGATACCAACATTATTCCTGCTGATTGTCAATTAGCCAATAGACAGACAGACAGACAGAATAATAGATAGATAGATAGACAGACAGACAGACAGACAGACAGATAGACAGATAGACAGATAGATAGATAGATAGATAGATAGATAGATAGATAGATTATTTATTTTTTTTAACAGTTTGAATGGTTATAATGGACAATATATTACTT
Organism: Danio jaintianensis; assembly: GCA_903798115.1. Lineage (NCBI taxonomy): Eukaryota > Metazoa > Chordata > Actinopteri > Cypriniformes > Danionidae > Danio > Danio jaintianensis. The sequence goes on along the minus strand of CAIGQV010016298.1, from coordinate 7,241,907 downwards.
TTAATGGAAACCGTGAGTCTCTACTGGTAATTTTTTGCTATATTGTTGGAATTTATTTATTTATTTATTTATTTATTTATTTATTCGTTTGTTTGTTTGTTTGTTTATTTAATTTTTACTGGATTTACTGCAATTTTTACTGTTTTATTGTATTTCTTTATATGCTGTTTTTTTTTTGCCTTTGCTTTTACCTTTTACTTTATTGTTAGCATTTTGGTTAACTTTGTTTTTATAAAGTGTGTTATTAATAGTGTTAGTTGTAGTTGTTAAAACCAGTAAATCCAAATGATATAAAACATTCCCCCAAACACACTAGACACAATTATTATTTTTTGTTTAAAAAAAACTAAAAAAACAAAACAAAAGGGGGAATTAAAATGTATTCATTAATAACATTCATTAATTTAAATGTAACAAACACATGTAAAATTTACTAAGATAAACAAAATACAACTTAAGAATCCTTGCAAAAATGTCCTTGAAAATCAAATAGTTGAAAATCCAACATTTAATAAGAGTGCAAATAAAATAAAATGATAAATAATAATAATAATAATAATAATAATAATAATAATAATAGGGCTGCACGGTGGCGCAGTGGGTAGCACGATCGCCTCACAGCAAGAAGGTCGCTGGTTCGAGCCTCGGCTGGGTCAGTTGGCATTTCTGTGTGGAGTTTGCATGTTCTCCCCGTGTTTGTGTGGCTCCAAAGACATGCGCTATAGGTGAATTGGGTAAGCTAAATTGTCCGTAGTGTATGTGTGTGAATGAGTGTGTATGGATGTTTCCCAGTGATGGGTTGCAGCTGGAAGGGCATCCGCTGCGTAGAACATATGCTGGATAAGTTGGCAGTTCATTCTGCTGTGGCGACCCCTGATTAATAAAGGGACTAAGCCGAAAAGAAAATGAATGAATGAATGAATGTAATTTAATATGTAAAATTTACTAAGATAAACAAAATACAACTCATGAACCCTTGAAAAATGTCCTTAAAAATCGGAAAATCCACCATTTAATAAGCGTGCAAATAAAATAAGATAAATAATGATAATAATAATGGCAGCACAGTGGCTCAATGGCTAAAGCACTGTTGCCTCACAGCAAGAAGGTCACTAGTTCGAGTCCCGGTTGGACCAGTTGGCATTTCTGTGTGGAGTTTACATGATCTCCCTGTGTTGGCGTGGCAGTCCAGTCCCGTCTTTGGCCTGCAGTCCAAAGACATGCAGTATAAGTGAATTGGATGAAGTAAATTGGCCGTAGTGTATGAGTCTGTGTGTGTGAATGTGAGAGTATATGGGTTTCCCAATACTAGGTTGTGGCTGGAAGGGCATCCGCTGCGTAAAGCATATGCTGGAATAGTTGGTGGTTCATTCCACTGTGGCGACCCATGATAAATAAGGGACTAAGTCATAGGAAAATGAAAAAATAAATAAAAATGAATAATAATATTTCCCAGTGATGGGTTTCAGCTGGAAGGGCATCCGCTGCGTAAAACATGTGCTGGATAAGTTGGCGGTTCATTCCGCTGTGGCGACCCCAGATTAATAAAGAGACTAAGCCGAAAAGAAAATGAATGTATGAATGAATAATAATAATAATAATAATAATAATAATAATAAAAATTGGCATGTTAACACCAATAAATCCTAATAGAATGTGCCCCACAACACAATAGAAACCATTAACATGTACTGGTTTTAATAGTTAAAAATTGATTGTTTGTAATATTTGTAATCATATTTGTAATGGAAACCATTCAACTATTCTAGACGGTTTCTCTATTCAGGGAGGTGATAAAATTCACTCTGACGCATATTAGTCTTGAAAGTAATAAAGAACAAAAGTGCACGACGTGCTGTTTAACGTCCCCTCACACTCCATATCACTTAAAATTTTTAGGCTAAACTTGACTCATCATTATTCTTTAAAGCCAACCTTGAGACGTGTTTCAATCCCGTTCACGTCAGCCTGTGAAGTGGAGCGTTACTCCTGCAGATATGCTTTTCCACCTGCCAGCGATAATGGAGTAAGTGTGTGCTTCTGTTTTGCCCGCAGGTGTGACATTATGCAGGCCGGTTAACAGTGTGTCAGAGAACTAGACCATTAAACACAGTAGTGGGTGGAGACGCATCCCAATGGGGAGGGAGTCTTAGTCCAGTTAGCATATTTCATCTGCCTTAATACTCAAATCAAATGTAAAACAGCCAGAGGAGGATGTGTCAGGATTCTGTCGAGTGTGTCCAGCGTTTATTCTCACACACATACGTGAGACTAGAAGATTTGAGTTTTTATAAAATCTCATTAGCTCTAAAAGCAGCATGATGATAATGCAAACATGCAAATATTAGGGTCTATGATAATACCATAGATATATACACTAGATATCGCATACGGACCCTGAGCATGCGTCAATAGCGCCGCCACATTTGTACAGTGCTCCCAGGACAAATGTCATTCAACCGCACTAGTCAAGACAGTGTGCCAATGTGAAGATGCTGGACTTTAGCGCTGCTTACGGGTGTAGTAACGAGCAAACAAAGAAAACAAAGCACAAAGGCAGAACATTTCATAGGTAAGATTTCGTTTTTTACGTTTTTATATGTTACGAACCTTTGTGCTCAACAAGTAATGTTATTGATGATAATACAGTCTCTTACTGCACTGATCATAAGGCAAAGTAGCATCAACTTGCACTGAATTCTATGCTTATGCTAGTTTTGTTGAATAAAATCAGCAAACAATGAAAATGAAATATGACAACGAGACGCTGCGGTGCTAGAAACTTGTATTATTGTCGGCTAAGTGAACGAGTCGTTCATAACGGGGGATTCATTCACAAACGAATCGCTCCCTCCGTTAGAATGAGAACTGAAAGCGGGAGAGAGGGTGTGTTTTAGGACACGGATTAGACCAAATTTAACAGGGAGGGAGGATAATACATTTTCATGCACACAAACACACACTTTATCGGCAATGCCCCTGCGCTCACTTATCCATCGACGTAGAAAAGTGATGTAAAATTATAATTTTCGTAATTTAAAAAAATATTTGCGTACTGACCACCGGGGAAAACTCCCGATCATAGATATATGTATATATGTATATATCTCTGGCTCTGGATGGCCACAGTCCTCCACTGCACCTTGGTCCCGCATTCATTTCAAAGGAGCGCTACCCTGAACTAAAATGGCGGCTCTATTGACGCACTCCTTCCAATAGACAACAACAGGGTAGGTGACATCTATTGTAAACATCTATGTGATAATACACATACAGTATACTGTTGCTGTTCATTACAACTACATTTTTACTAGTTTTTTGGATTTTTATTAGGACTGCATAATATATTGTTTTAGCATCAATATTCCATTGTATTAGGGTTAGGGTTTGTGCTAGGTTAGGGTCAGTGTTGGGCAAGCTACTTGGAAAATGTAGTGAGCTACTGTATTAGTTACTCTACTTAAAATGTAGCTTAACTACCCTAAAAGCTACACCCTGGGAAACGTATAGCAAATGTAGTTTTTTTTTGTTTTTTTATCGAAGCAACTTCAATCCAAGTCCATTCTGTCTTAATGGTCAATAAAACACACGAGGCAAACTTGTTCAGTTCAGTTGTTTACTTCAATTAATATGCTGTTACAAACAGAAACAAATTATACTAAATATACTACAAATTCAATAAAACCAGGTGCTGCACATTTCAAATACTAGTAATTTATAGTAAATGGAAATATATAGGAAAGTGTATTATAGTGTACTGTATATATAGTATTTATTCTGTTAATGAATTATACTACATATAGACAGACACACACACACACACACGCACGCACACACACACAGAGAGAGATAGAGAGAGAGAGAGAGAGAGACAGATTTAGATCTGTTCTCTTTCAGTGCATTCACTGTTAAACCACTAACACCTCTATCAGATCACAGCCAAATTACACTTTATATAAAAAGGAACAAGAATACTAATATATTTTCACAATCCAGTAAATTGTATAACATTATAAATAATTATAGATGGGTACAAGACAGCTCTGAAAAATACAGTAACGCAATTGAAGACCCCCAAATAGGTTTACTTTTGGATGAATTTATGGAAAATAGTTATCCTCCTAATGGGGATGGTGTTAATCTAGCTGTAGAAAACATAAATTACATATTTGATTATTTGGCAACGATATCTAATATTAAAACTACTAAGAAAAATTTTAAACAAAAACAAGAGAATGAAAAATGGTATGACTTTGATTGTAAAACAATAAGGAAAAACTTAAGACAACTAGCAAATCAAAAACACAGACAACCAGAGAATACAGATGTACGTCTTCGGTACTGCGAGGAGCTTAAAAAATATAAAAACACAATCAGAAAAAAGAAAGAAGAGTACATCCAGAAACAGCTCAAAACAATTGAAGAATCGGTGGATTCAAGCAATTTCTGGGACAACTGGAACCTCCTTAATAAAAAGAAACATGAACAGCTAACAATACAAAATGGAGACACCTGGAAAAACCACTTTGAGAAACTGTTTAGTAAAATAAACATGAGTACGGAACAATCGCATATATATAATAAGTTAACCCATACAGAGCAAATATTTGGCAAATACCAAAATCCGTTAGACTACCCAATCACAGAAAAAGAGCTAGCAGATAAAATACAAGTCCTACAAACAAAAAAGGCAAGTGGTCCAGACGGTATCCTTAATGAAATGATTAAAAACATAAATCACAAATTCCAATTGGCTATAATGAAACTGTTCAATTTGGTTCTGAGTGTTGGTCATTTTCCTGACATATGGAATAAAGGATTAATAACGCCCATATTCAAAAGTGGAGACAAATCAGACCCTAACAATTACAGAGGCATCTGTGTGAGCAGTAATCTGGGGAAGCTGTTCTGCAGCATCATCAACACCAGACTCATAGGCTTCCTTACAGAGCACAATGTCCTCAGCAAAAGTCAGATTGGGTTTCTGCCAAATTACAGAACATCAGACCATATCTTCACCCTTCAGACTCTGATTGACAAATACGTCAATCAAAACAAAAACAAAATATTTGCTTGCTTTGTAGATTTTCAGAAAGCGTTTGATTCAATTTGGCATGAAGGTTTGCGGTCTAAACTTCTAGAATCAGGTATTGGCGGTAAAACATACAACATTATAAAAACAATGTATTCCAACAATCAGTGCGCAATTAAAATTGGAAATAAGCGAACAGAATTCTTCACTCAGGGACGGGGTGTGAGACAGGGCTGTCCACTGTCACCGACCCTCTTCAATATTTACATCAATCAATTAGCAATGCTCCTAGAGCAAGCAGATACGCCGGGTCTCACACTATACGACTCCAGTGTGAAGTTCCTGCTGTTTGCAGATGATCTGGTGCTGCTGTCGCCAACAGAAGAGGGTCTACAGCAGCAGCTGGATATCCTGCACAGCTTCTGTCAGACCTGGGCCCTGACCGTTAACCCAAAGAAAACCAAAACCCTAATATTCCAGAAAAAACCCAGATGTCAGGGAAAGAAA